>RPOG01002607.1:0-87145 GCA_008086565.1 Thalassoma bifasciatum | reverse complement strand
AGCGAGCCGTCTTTGGGTGGTGTCCCTCTGGTGGTGTGCGGCGACTTTAACGCGGAACCTTCAGAGGACGTTTACAGACGCTTTAGCTCCTCCCCCCTGGGCTTGGACTCCGCCTACAAACTGCTGAGCGCCGACGGACAGACGGAGCCCGCGTACACAACGTGGAAGATCCGCCCCTCTGGAGAGAGCTGCAGCACTCTGGATTACATCTGGTACTCCCATGATGCTTTGAGTGTGGAGTGCCTGTTGGACATTCCCACAGAGGAGCAGATCGGCCCTGACCGCCTGCCCTCCTACCACTACCCCTCTGACCATCTATCCCTGCTGTGTGACATCAGCTTCAGGGAGGAGCAGCACAGGCTGATGTAGACGCTCAGACACAGCTGACCCCCACCTAAACAAGGACTGAGCTGGAGGATGACATCATCACCTCCTGCTCTATGAGCGAGCTTTGTTTTATCAACCATGACACTGACACATGCTCTTTAGCTGTGAAAAAACTCAGCAGAACGATGCAAACTGCTCATCAACAGGACTCAGACAAATACGAGGCAGTTAAAGCAGCACCAAGTTCATTCAGTCAGAAACAGAAGCAGAATAAACTGATCCTGCTGATGGTCTTTTGATTTCTAATGAACATAGCTGAACTGTCACATTATTAGAATTACTAAGCCAGCTTTTCTGTTTCTGCTGACCCTGGAAGGTGGACTCAGCAGGAAAGTGTTTTTACTGTTGATCTCATCCAGGAGGTGAACATGTACCACTGTAACAAGTTTGTAACATGCTGGGATTTAAAGCTGAACAGGTGAAGAAATCAGTAGCGGTGGAGCTGCTCTGTTCCTTTGTGCTGTGACCAATCTTTGTCTGGACTTCAGCTGAAAACATACAACACTTATTCATAGTTGGACACATTAAACTTGTTTTCTTTCATTTTATTAACTTATTATTTTTACTTTCTATTGGATATGTTATCATCTGCATCTTTTCTCCTGGTGTTTTAGCATTTCTTTCTTATATGAATGGTTCTTGAGTATGACATTGGTGATGATGCAACTTTTGCTGCTGTTGAAAGTGTAAATATGTGAAATAAAGTTATTTTTACTTGACAGTTGTCCTTTTTCTGACAAACACAAAAAAGGCACTTGGTCACAACCACTATGAACTTTATGAAAACTGAATATCCATGGAGGTTTGGAGGCTCTGGGCTCTGAGGAAGGATTTTTGTTTTGTTGAGTATTACTTAGACGGAACAAATAGTCACAGATGTGGCCCAGGTTTCTCGGCTGATGTTTCTTCACTCTGACTCACTTTCAGAGATGTGTTCTGTTGGAAGTTCAGGGATGTTCTCTGTCTCATGCTCTCTTAATGAACCTAAACACATGTTCAACTGAAGGTTCAACGTAAATTTAAGTGATTAAACACCATCAGTAACACCTTCACTTTCGTTTTCTCCATGACTTAGAACCCAGAAATGTGGGTGCAGCACGAACTCACTGACCTTTTATACACACACTTATTACAAGCTAATAGATCACAGGTGAGGATGGTTACCTTTAGTAGACATTCAAACACATTTTTGTCAACTTGTGGTCATTTGACGAGGAAAAAAATCACCAGGACATGGAAACTTTTGATCAGGGTCATTTTGGTAAGTTTCTTTTGTCATTATGATTGAAAAAGAGTAAACACAGTTGTTTGTTAATAAATGGCTTCACCCAACCACTAACCATAAGTGACAGAAAAGTTTTCGTGTTATCATTCATACTCTCTGAGAAATGGCAAAGAAATCATAAATTCTGCTGGGGTATGTAAACTTTTGAGCACAACTGTTCTTCTTCTGTCAGCTGATAAATGAAGTAAAAATGTTTTTAAGTATGCTATCAAAAGTACAGCGAGACCTGATCTTTTAACCTGAAAAGAGTGATACAGACAGAAAGTTGATTGATTTAGAGCCATCTAATAATGTCATGTACTTTCCTGCTTCCAAGAAAGAACAGGTAAAACATTTACAAACTGACAGTCGGGAGTTTCACCTGCACACGAACCAGGTTACCTGAGCTGGAGCACGGCGCCCTCTTGTGGCAGGATCTACTTGTGCTACTCTTGTCCTCCACGAATCAATGTAGTTTCAGTCTGGAAACCAGTGGCCACCAGGTAAGAAACAAATGTGGAGACTTTCCCTAACAAACAATTACAGCCAGTCCTTCAGCTTTTGACTTCTACTGACTTCTACAGCTTCATTCTCCAGACAGCATAAGAAAAACAACCTCTGACAAGTTTGTCACATTTGTAGTTTTTTATAATACATATTTCAGTAAAATCTACTTCATTACATTGATAGTACAAGAAAAAATAGTATATTATACTTCAGACAGGAGCACACAGTTTAGTTCTGTTTTGTCGAGGCAGACGTCCTTTCACTCCCTTTATGCCAACAGTAGAAAAAAGAGGGAGGGGGGGACAGTGCTGTGGAGGGGGAGTCTGCAGACAAAGCTTGGACTGAGACCAAAACAAAGAGAGGGTCTGAAACAACATTTGGACTCAACACACGCAGCAGAGTATCAAAAATGATTCTTTACATATCTGTTTACAACAAAGTCTGTCAGCTTCTTATATTACATCTGATTACAAAAAAGAGTTTGTTCATTTACAATCTAAGGCTGCTCACCTCCCCGGAGCCCCCACCTGTCCGTCTGTCTGTCTGTCTGACCGTCTGTGTGTGGGTGTGTCTACTACAGTCCCTTAAATCCTTTGTGGGGGGGATTAGGCATCTCCCTGGAGACAGTCTGAGCTGATCAGGGCCCTGTGATGGGGGGGTTTGGATGTGTCCCGCACTTCCTCAACAGTGTCCAGTCACTTCCTGTCCCCCATCCTCATCCTCAGGGCGGAGCTCTCAAGACGCTGCATCTACTGAGGCTGCCTTTGGGCTTGAAGGGGGAGGAGCCTCAGCTGTGACCTCTAGTTGTGCTACCTCTGAACTGGGGCTCTGGGTGGGGGTGGGGGGGTTGGTTGGGGCCGGGGGCGGCCGGCTGACCTGGGCTGAGACTTGCGGTAGCGTCTGAGCTACCGCCGCTGGTTTAGCCAGGATGAGCTGTGGCGTGGGTCGACCTGTGGTGAGCTGGACCGTGGGGGCGGCGGCCGGTTTGGTGGCCACCTGTGCTAACGTGGTAGCCACAGGTTTGGCCTGGATGAGCTGTGTGATCTGGCCTGACGGGTTCCCCTGCATGAGGGTGGCCAGCTGGTTGGCTGGGATGGTGATGATGGTGATCTTCTCTCCAGCTTTGGAGCCTGCAGGCAGCACGGTGGGCAGAGCCTGGATCACCAGTTTGGGCGGAGCAACGGCTGAGGCGTTTGCTACAGTCACTGGGGTTCCTGCGGTGGTGGTGAGGAAGGAGGAGGAGTTTAATGTCACCTGACCCAGGGAGTTGGTCATGACCACGGGCATCGCTCTGATGGACCTGGGGGAGACAGAGGACACAGAAGCTCTCTATTATCAAACAACTTCAAACTGTGGCACGATGATAAGTCAGTGTTTAAGTCAGCGTGACCTAGGGCTCATACATGGTATGACGGTAGAAACAATATCAATTTGGCCACGGTAGAGATTTGTGCTCTGCCGTCTTACCGTCGATGACACCATCGCACCTGCATGGGTGTGACAATGGTCGCAAGCACAGTAACGGCAGGGGAGGAGGAGCTGGTAAAAAAACGGTGCAACATCCGTGATATGGACGTGGTTTGGGTTTAAAAAGTCCAATGTTGAGCAGAAAAATGTCATCTGCAAGTTGTGTGGAGTAACTGGAACAAAGGTAACACGAGCAATTTATTTTACCGTTCGAGATCAAAACGTGCTGGTCGGCGATTGCTCCAAGACTGCAAGGGAAGCTCACCTTCCTGACCCAGGTTTACGGCCTCACAGAGGCTACTTCTATTATTTCTCTACTTCTCACAGGAAACCGACACTACTTCCTTCGCATTCATCCCTGCAGCTCCACAGTGATTTACATGGACAGACGCTCAGCGTCTCTGGGCTCTATCTATGGGCTCAATAGAGAAGTGTGGAGTGGGTTGTTTCACTGCGCGAAACTGGGCAGTCAATGGATAAATGCTGGACTTTGACCCGCCATCGGACATGCAGAGTCTCTGAGGGTCTATGGGGCAGTGGGTGGGCCCGGACGCTTGGCTTCTGCATGATGATTGAATGATCTGTCTGTGGCGGAATCCCTTTTTGATTGACAGTGAAATGAGCGAATCAGCAATCTTAAAGTATGAACATCAGGGTTTCCCCCAGTGCTTTATAAGCCTGGCAGGCCGCCAGGCTTTCCTTGCCTCCCCGCCAAGCTAAGCATCACTGGTTTGTCTATTTTACAAAGGTTTTTATGATAACCAGCCGATCACAGTGTATATGACTTTATGTGTTGATGACAATGAGTATGAGAGGTTATCCTGAGCAACACAGACTAAGAACCATACGTTTTTGCAGCGTATCTCATTTACCTGCAGTAAGTCAGGTGTGTGGCTCAAGAGTTTATCTCGCGTGATGCTGCAGGTGTTAGCGAGGCTGTTTATTACCGTCTATGGTAGAGCTGGGTGACAAAACGGTCCCTAGAATGTTTGATAATGTCACTGAACTCCGTTAGCAAAACAGATCCAACCTGCAACGAGCTGCGTGCTACAAGCAGGGGCGAGTCAGACATTTTTAACTGGGGTGTCCTGACACATTTATGCAGAAGAGAGACATGAATTATACGAGCCCAGACTCAAAAAAAGAATAAATACTCTCTTTTTTTATGCATCTCTTCACATAGGACCAGGACTGGGAATAATGCTTTTAGAATATGATTATCCAGATTCAGGAGGTGCTCAGTTTGAATGCTGTGTGTAAACTCATTAATGAAATTGATCAAAAATCCCTGTATTTTAAGATTGTGCCTTTTTGTAAGACTCTACGCTTAAGTATTGTTAATAAATGTTACTAAATGGCTTCTAATAACACATAATAGTCATAATTTTAAATCCTTGTCAAAAACGTGTTGGGCAGCCGGCGAGCTCCTCTACCACCAGGCCTAGCAAGTTTTCTGGGAGAAACCCTGAACATGCATTTCTCTCCACGGGAGAGAACCACAGCGCTACAGTGCCTCCTACTAACACGGTATACAGATGATTAAAATGAGCTGACAAGCTCTTTTAAAAATATTCACAATCCGTTACGGCTTTGATTTAACTGTTCTTATGAAAACATGGAAATCGATTAACCTTTAAAATATGTATAAATATCAAAAATGTGACGATTGATTTTCTGGGCGTCACAAAAGCTCAAAATTTTTTATCATATCTCTGCTTTTTTTGTTGCAGTTGTTCTTTAAATCAATTTAGCTTTCCTACAGGACTACAAAACCCATTACGAAACCCTTCCATTATAGGTTTTACACTGCAACATTTATACCGCGATATATATACAGTTTCCGTGAAGGGATTCAATTATACCGTGATGTGAATTTTGGGTGGCCCAGCCCTAGCGTGACGTCTGAAGCCTGGAGAACACCCCTCAGCCTGATGTGGAGCCAGGAGAAGCCCAGTGCTTCTTAGAGCTAAAGTAAACGTGTAAATGGTGCAGACAGTGGGCGGACACCTGGTGGCGTTGCTGGGGATGACTGTGACGTAGGTCTGCTGGGGTTGGGTGGCAGCAGAGGAGTTGGTGCCCAGGCCTGTGACCCCCTGCTGGTGAACCAGGTGCTGTGCAGACACCACAGCCTCGTTATCCTCCACCTCCTCTCCGTCCTCCTCGTCCTCTATCACTCGGATGTTCTTGGGCATGTCTTTGAACTGGTAGGCCAGCCGCTGCCCCTCCACCTTGGCCAGGATGCCACGCTGGTAGTAATACCTACACATGCACACACACAGATTACAGTCAGGTTATCAAATGTTCCGTACAGTCTGTGTTTCGAACTGTGAGTGTGTGGAGTCAGGCTGACCTCAGAGCTCTGCCCATGGTCTCATAGTTCATGTCAGGCTTGTTCTTGTGTTTCCCCCACAGCTTGGACACGGCCTTAGAGTCCACCAGTTTAAAGATGCCTTTATCCCTCTGCATCCACTTGATGTACCTGGGGCAGGTGTTTTTGTCCTGCAGCAGCTCCAGCAGGAACTCCCACAGGTAGGTGGTGTTACCTGAAGGACAAACAGCATGGTTACAGGTCTGCAGGCCAATACTTTCATCAGGATTAATCAGAGGGTTTCAAAAACCCTCACACATTCACACACCAGTACAAACTCTTTAGCTCTGGCCTGCTCTAGTTGGACCAGTTTCTTTAATAAAACTTGAACAGTGTCTTTGTCCTAAGCCTGCTCCTTCAGCTTTTCGTTGGCTGCATTTAAAAAAGAAAAACATGCGCAACTGTTACAAACCTTTGCCCTCCCTCTGTCTCTTCTTGATCCCCAGGTCAAAGGAACCGTTTGAAGCAGGCTGGTGTGTTTTAGGCTTCCGTCCACCTGATTAAGAAACACACATAAACATTTCAGTTCAACTGCTTCAGTACAGCACAGTTTGAATGACCAGTGTGACCGCACACTGAGCCTCCCACTGTGTTTTTCTTCAGGAAGCTCTCCCTGCATGGTCACACACTCCACATAGCTGCTTGGAGTTTCAGCTCAGATAGTGAGATGTTTCAACATCTCACTATTGGTTTGTAGTATCTCTGGAGTGTTTGCTTTATAACAGTACTTGTGATGCAAGCGGTGTGTACTCATGTCTCCTGGGACAGTATTGCTCTTTATGTTTTGTTTATTGCATCATGAGCAATCAGTCTGATGGGAGTCAACGTCTCATTTTGTTCTACACAAATTTTGCTTATAAATAAATCTGAATTGCCTTGCTAGTTCAGTATTCACTGTTTCAATCTGGAAAGAGCTGATGATGTTTCCTCAGGCCTGCTCCCCCTCACCAGTCTCAGACCAGCTGAAATGACCGTGCTGGTTGAAATATATTAAGTTTAACTGATGACCGCATGAGCTTCACCCTGAGAATTAGTCAAGGGCACTTAAAGCAAAATCCTATTTGATAGTCCCCGCTAACTATCAGATGATTAATTGAACAGTTCTCCCACCAACACTGCAGACATTAGGAGATCCAGATCATTTCATGACACTCCAAGTATGTTGTAGGCTGGTATATACAATATCAAGAAAAAAACATCTTCAGATGTAACAGCATCTACAGGACCTCAGTCAGAAAGGACCGTTGTTAAGAGTTTTTCAGGACACTGACCTCCTTTCTTCTTCTTGGCAGCAGGTTCACACTCAGGAGGGATGGGGAAAGTCTCCTCCTCTATGGTTCCACACTCTGTTGACACTTCCACCACCGTCTCCATCATCACATCCTCTGCTGAAATCAAACAAAACATTTATTCCCTTTTTTCAAAGCTTACAGCTTTAATAAGATCGATGATTGAGGATACTCTGCTCTGCTCTGCTTCTTCTGCCATGGGGAACCTGTACCAGACAGATTCAATCAAGTGAGGACATTTTAGGAGAAAGTGTCAGGCCATTGGGGTTTTTTTGGACCTTCAACAAGAAAAGGATGAAACATACTGGATTTAAATGAATTAAAGTTAACTAAATGTAAATGAACAAAGTGAGATGCCGGTGTCTGGCTATGCATCACATTTACTGCAGGTCACGACAGCTTAGGTGCTCTACTAAGGATACTTGGGTGAAGAGATTAAATGATCCTGAAACTGTATGGTACTCAAAGGCAGCAATGTTGTAAACATTTGTGAAAAAACATTCAAATATTAGTTGTACAGAGCTATTTAAATTGTTCTTGTTTGGTTTATTTATTGCTAGTAGCTGGAAGTTTAAACATTTTGTTGATAAACCTTATTTTCAATAAGGGTTGAGAATTTTTTGGTTGCTGTCTGAGTTCCTTTGTACTTTTTGTTATGTAATGAACACATGTTGTGCACATTGAGCTGGGTGGGATCAGGTGGGTGGAATCAGAGGCTAAGTAAGTGATGGGAGTGCTCTCTAATATGATCACAGTAGAAGATTGCTCAACACTTTTTGTCACACAAATCTTGTCAAGGTTCCTACTCTTTACTTGGACTTAGTTTCCAGGGCATTTCCAGCCACAACAGAGACAAGTTGTTACATCATTATCCCCCCTTGTTTTTTTGGATGTGTTTTTTTCTATGATTATTGCTGTTTATCACTCAGACATGTGATGTGCAGTCTATGGCTATAATTCATCTATAAAATAGTCATGACAAAAGTATCGAAGAATGATTTGAAACTTGCCCATAGATTACACTGTAACATTTCATCAGCATGACAAACTGATGTTACAATGTTCAACTGGGCCATTTCAAAATCAACTTTATCCAAATGTTGCTCAGAAGTTAAGGGTACAGACATGCATGTCCATAACTTTTTATCCATAATCTGATAACCTATTTGTATTTGCTCATAAGGCAGGGGAAGGATCAATAAACCAGGTTATTCAAGGATAACTAAACTGTTCCCAGGACATTTAACCTTGTTCTCGTTTCCTTTGTTTTTCCATGACTGGAAAATTGGTCAATCATTTTCCAGGTTTTCCAAGACACGTAGGGACCCAACTTTGTGCTTGATCCAAATCAATGATTCCAATATCGAACAGTCACAGAAGATTAAAATATGCGGTCAAAGAAAACACGGAGTGCTGCCAGCTGTGTCTTCCTGAGCCTTGCTTTCCAAAAGAAAACCTTTTTTCTGATTGAGCGGGCGGTGTGTGTATCACTCACAGAATGCTGTCTCAGACAAAGCGGGGTGCACGTCCTGAAGGTGTGTTTACCTGTGTTGCGTTCATTGTGCAGACCCCCAGGAGACTCCATGTGCAGGAGGGCTTCAGCTGCCTCAAAGGTTTTGTCAAAACACACCATGTCGTGTGTTGTCATCTCCACTGAAGAGGAGAGCAGAGAGGGGGAACTCAGTAAACAGTGCTCTAAGAACAGAGACTGCACCTGCTACAACAGAAGAACTACAGTACAACAGATGTCCAAAAAGAACATACTGTCACTTCAACTTCTCTGAAATGTCCCCTGCCTTATTTGAAGGTATGAGGCCTCTGTCTCTGACTCCCTATCCATTTCCTCAAAGCTGCTTTTAAAATGCAGTTACCTTTCAAAACATGTCTTTCTGATGCTGCTGTGAGACACTATGTTATTACAATGTACAGTAAGGTAATAAGGTGCAGCAACGTCAAATGTGTTGTTTGTTATACTGACATAGAAATAGAGCAAGCAGTTGGCTAAGCTGGGTGTGCTTAAAGGAGCAGTCAGCTGTTTCACTGAAGGTTGGTGCTTGTGAAAACCGCTACTTTATGTGACACAGAGTCCATTCACAGTGAGATAATACCCCCCCCTTCATGCATTCTCTTTTCAGTGTAACCCCCCCAAACCTCTGAGGAAGTTTTTTCATGTCAGATCAAACACAGGGAGAACTCACCCGTCTCAGCCACTTCCGTCACCACCTCCTGCTCCTCAGCCACGTCCTGCATCAGGTAGGTCTCATCATCGTAGACCAGGACCTGAGCAGAGTAACACTCCTCCACCTGAGCGCTGGGCACCTCCTCCACGATCACAGCCGGACAGCTCTCCTCCTGCAGCACCACGCCCTCCTCCTCCTCTACAGCCTCCTCCACCTCCTCTCCTCCTTCAACCACCACTGCCTCAACTTCCTGCTGGACCACTTCTTCCTCATCCTCCTCTTCTTCAGCAGGCTGATGCTCACACTGGATCGTTTAAAAAACATCAAAACAAGAGTTTGAACAATGATGCATAACAACAAACTGAAACTGGGGAAATTATGTTGTGATTATTTAATTGAGCAAATGAGAGACCTATGGGGTATATCACTGAAAACATTTTTGAACATTATCAGGGTCTTCAGGGGTCTTACACAGAAAGTGTCCCAGCTAATGAAACCCTTCGTATATTTCAATCATTTAAACTCCATCCTATATAAGAAAATACATCTAACTAGGCTACATTTTTACGTAGGGTAGGTTACTACAACCAAGTGCTGCTATTTCTCACAATTCAGTTCATCAGTAAAGGAAAGATGTGACTCATTTCAACTTTATTTCCCTTTTCCTTTTCATAAACTGGCTGTTTCTGCCTTTACAACTGAAATATCATGTATCAAAATTACAGTCTGAGTTATTTTGTATGAATCATTACAAATGAACAAGAGCGTGGTCAGGTCATCTGATGAACAATCATCTGGGTCAGCCTAACCTATGGGTTGTGGCCCCATGTTGGGCTGCAAAGGTATTACAAATGGTCTGATGTCCAAAATTGTATGACTTTTGTGGGGGGTAATTACATTGAGATAAAAATATACAAACTGATGATAAAGATGTTAAAAAGCTTATTTAAAAAAAAAACCATAAATACTACTATGAATAAAAACAATCATTATAATAATGAAATATTTATTAAAAAGTGCTCTAAGAGGGAATAACAAAGCTTTTGTATTTCCGGGGTTGAGGGTGGGCCACAAAAATTTTTGAGACTTAAACGTGGGCCCTGGGTTGGGAACCACTAATCTAGAGATGACCTAGAGATGGGAGAACTACTGATCTAGAGATGTCTCAGTCCTGAGCTTGGCTATAAGATCAGAGGCACCTGGGCAGATTTTAACAGACCATGGAACAGCAATTTGAGCTGACTGTCTCACTCTGATCATTTACACCACCTTATCATGTGCAGTTCAGTAAAGCTACGGAGGGAAGCTGCTCTGCTGCAGCAACAATTGTGAAGCTTCAAATCACATCAAGATTTACTATAATTAACCACCAGTCCCCCTGAAATCATTTACCAACATCATGATGCAGGTTTGTAAAACTCTCGAAGTCCTGCTGGGTCAGGTCTCTTCTCCAAAGGACAAATAAGAAGTACATAACTGAATGAATGAACGAACAGAGATTGAATTGATTGTTGATGATGGATTCCACCTGCTTGGACTCTTAGTACAAACTGTTCTACATGCACACACCAAAGCCTAAGAATGCCTCACTGGTTAATGAAACATACAGCTACAAATGGAACATAAATAGATAATATAACCTATTCCATGCTGATGTCCAAGCCCCCTCCCTCCTGTAAAGGTTACATATTTTCACAGTGTTTAGAGAGTACTAATTTCATTATACTGGATCTTAATAAGGAATGAGTGTGTGTGATACACTTGTCTCCCAAAGGAAAAGAGAGGCTTACCTGCTGGGGTTCCTCCACCACAGTGACATACTCCACTATGTTCCCTCCTCCATCTGACACTACCACAGAGGTCATCACTCATTCCTGTCAAAACAAAGGGCAGACAAGAGTGGACAAGACATCAAAATCATTTGTCAATATGAGTGTTGGCATTCCTTGTTGTGTGTGTGTGTGTGTGTGCATAAATGGTAAATGGATCGGTAATCATAAAGCCCTCACTGATCACTTAGAGTGCTTTACACTTCTGATATCTTTCACCATCCACGCCACATTCATACACTGACGGTAGAGAGTTCTGTGTAGGAACCATCAGTCTTAGCTAACACATCAATCCTCATTCACACTCTACTGAACAACAGTGTGCTTGCCCGTGTGTGTGTGTGAGAGAGTGAGGAAGAGGTGCAGTCATGTGAATGCCCAAAGGCAAAAACTCTCCTCATGACTTGGTCCAACTAATGATAAGTTATTTGTATGAAAGACAATCACCAGTGAAACAGTTTCTTAATCTAAAATCGACAGTTATATTCAGCCTCCCAAGTGATACCATTGATTTCAAGGAAATGTCCACTGGGTTTACGTGAGTGCAACCAAAAACTAGCCTGTTAATGACCTTGTCTCTCATCATAAGAATTAAATGTGTTTGGATTATTCAAACCAAAAAAGCATCATGCACAAAGATGTCAGTGGTTTGGATATTTTCCTTTGGTGTAATATGACTTTGAAAAGAACAACTAAATTTAAAGTAAATTTAGGATCACACTGAGGAAGTGATGACACTTATTGTGCATAACTGCAGATTTGCAAGTGAATAAATGATATCTAATACAAGTCCACAATGTTAATGGCTTCCTGTTGACAGTAGGGTGTGCTGTAATTGAAAGTGAAACAAAAGCACATAGATGCACCCAGGCTGTGACACTGAAGTTAGCTCCATGTGCATAAGAGCTATTAAGGTTTACATGTAGTCAATTAGATCACTTTGGCTGCCTTTCCAAAAAATCTTCTGTTAACCTTTCTTGTCAGTGTACCTAACATACACATTTAGATTTGAAGAAAAACACAGTTTAGGAACAAAAACCAAACAAAATTTCAACCTACACTGATTCAAGCAAATGATATCTATATTGATGCATAATATCTTATTTATAACTGAAACATTAACTGCCTTAGCACATACTTATGGAAAACTAGGCTACAGTGATGCCAAAATTACAAGAACACCTAAGGTGTTATAAACCTCAACTATCTGGCCTCCAAAACAAAGTTAGAATTCAAAGCGATCGTTAATGTGCAGAAGATTGCTCAAAGCATCATAATATCAGATGGAATGAGTTAGAGCTGCAAGATATTTGGGGGAAAAATGATAATACAATATTTTTGTTTCCTGCGATATATATTGTGATATATTTGAAGTGTACTGCTTCACTCTGTTCAGCTGAATTCTCTCTGAAATGATGATCAAAGACTCTCAGACAAAGCTGAAAAAAGTACAGATCTGGAAGCCTCTGCCTTTAACCCTGAAAGTGTAAAATAACAAATTTTAAGTAATTGTTACCATAAACAAACTGCCAGATTGTCCAAATCCCTGCTATGGTCCCTTCACATTCACCGCTCCCTGTCTCTCGGTCGCTTGACCACTCATTCAGCAGGTCACTCTGCCTAACGCTGACAGAAGCAGGAGAGGGGAGAGCTGTGCTTTAACTGTTGCATGTGATCTGGTCAAATATATAAATGGAAGCTCATTTAGATCTATTAGTAATGTGATTGGGGGTACAGAGACTACAGAAACCTCACTGAAAGGCTCAAATATATCTCGCAATATCAACATTACACTAACAACACCAAAACAATATATTGTGCAGCACTAAAGTGAGTTCTTCCGTTTTTATTTTGTCTTCACTTTAACATTTAGTACATCCACCTTTTGCAGCAGTTACAGCAGCACACATTTCTGGCATTCCTTTCCTGAGAACTTCAGCACCAACATTATTCCATACCTTCTGCAACTTGAGCCAAAGGCTTTCACAGAAATGCTCAATAGGTCTGTGTGGTAGTGTTGTTTGATACCACTTATTTCCTTACCAATCCAATACTGAGAAAAATTCAGGCTTGTATCGGTGATACCGATCCAATACCGATACTAGTCGTACCAATTAGACTGGATAACTAATAACGTATATATAAATAAGATGTAATTTTTTCCTTTTTCCCCGAATTTTTCTAAGTTTATCATGATTTTTTTGCAATTACTGTTAATAATCTATCAAAAACAACAAAAAATAGCTCCATATATGACTCTGTTTACACTCAGTCATTGTGTTTTCAGACTGAGTGACTGACTTACATGTGTGCTGCTGTTATTATACATTATGAACTTATCCAGGTGGAAAAAAAGTA
Source organism: Thalassoma bifasciatum (assembly GCA_008086565.1). Taxonomy (NCBI): domain Eukaryota; kingdom Metazoa; phylum Chordata; class Actinopteri; order Labriformes; family Labridae; genus Thalassoma; species Thalassoma bifasciatum. The sequence continues at coordinate 73,496 of RPOG01002607.1, read as the reverse complement.
GTTCAGAACCGTTTATGATTCAAATGAGAGCTCAAAAGTTTTGTTTCTTTCCAATGTGTTCATTTTTTAACAGTACTTCAAATGAAAAAACAGTATCGAAGGTATTGATATTTTGATTTGAGCATCGATACTCCAGCATAAAGATCTGGTATCGGTAGTATCCATATTTCAGTATCGATCTGCACATCACTACTGTCTGGTTTATTTTCTGGATGAGGTTAGGGGGCTGTCCGTCATCATCATTGTCCCTTAAGTTCTTAAGAAATTGACCTGGTTCTCCTAATGGTGGCTGTATTCTTGATTTTAAGAACACAATGGTGACTTGGTATGTCGTGTAAGTGTTTGAATAATTTAGTCAAACACTGTGCATATGAATTGATATTTCAGAAAAGCTTTAACCGCCACTTTGCTAAGCTGTAAGCCAAGCAGGCGTCATAACAACATCTCTCTCTCTATTATTACTTTTTTTTTACATACAATTACAGTAACTATTATTAATATTATATAGTAATATTATTCTGTACATGAAATACCATACTGTATAGCAATGAACGGCGCTGTCGCTTGGTGCTAACGGGAGTGACTGGTAATGCACATCAGACAAACTCCGACCAGAGTGTGTTTACTTTCTGAGCGGGTTAGCATTTACTAGTTAGCAGGGCTCTGTTCTCCCTGAGCTGCAAACTCTACTATTAACAAACTTCAAGCTTCTGCAACTCACCAGACAAGACTTCATTAACTAAGACACAACTGCTGCAGCTGACATAAGAGACTGAATACAACAACTTCATATGTCGCTGAGGTTAAATGAAATAAATCCTGAGTTCAGCACTTTCCCTCTGATCGCTCTACACTGGGTTCACAGGCTGCTAGCATCGTTAAGTTCCTGAGCTACAAACAGTTAGCATACAGCTAACAAACATGAACCTGTATCGCATGGGTATAGGAGCACTAGAGATGGTTTAAACAATGGAACGATGAAAGACATGTGTATTGGGACTAGTTATGTAAACGCCCATGCAGAAAGTTTCCAGCCCTTACCTTGTTTGGCTTTTGCAACAGAAAAGTTAGCTCTTCGGCTAGCGCTAGCTGGGCCCTGCGTAAGCCAAGCAGACAAGGCCGAAACGCTTTCTTTGCTCACATAAACGAGTATTTGCACGTCTTCTTTCCGTCAAAACACGCTGCGTGAGGTCCTTTCGACGTACTGGGTTAGAGGCTGAAGACTAGAGGAGGATTTAGGCTCAGAAGTTGTGTTTTGATCGGTGCTGGTTTGTAGCTCTGCTGTAGATTTCCGGCGCGCCGCCTCTCCGCTACGACAGCTCCACAGCGTGGTGACGTCAGAGAGACAAAGCCCGTCAACAATCAGCCAGTTCCTCTGTGCGCTCCAGAAAAACACAAGATTCATCATTTTAGTTTGACCTCAGGATCTGTGGGTCTACGGGATTAGATTCACATAAATCAGTCTAAATTGTGTTGTTGTTTTTTTTAAATCCCAGAACTTGTTTTCAAGAAGGTAGGCAGTGTGGTGTTTTGCTGCACTGTAACTTTGATGTTGGTAAGATTCCAGTCAACCTGTCTAGCTTTCACAGACGCGCTCATATCTTGGTTAATGATTTATAAGCACAATTTCTCTCCCACACAGAACCTTGATCTGGGACAACAAAGACATTAGAAACAAAAACAAGACATTGTTTTTTAATAATTGGACAGGCAACAAAATTCTGTTTGCTTCACAACTAATAAACTGCAATAAAAATCTCAATTATACACAATTTTTTAGAAAGTATACATTTTTTCTTGTTGGCAGCAGATTGGTCTTGCCCACCTCATATGGTTTCTATTAAGCATAACCACCTTCACATTGTCCCTGACTAACAGGGGCATTCTGAGCATCCTCTTCTTACTTGATTCACAAAAGATTTTTTTTTTTTTGCTGCCAAGTGATATTTTTTTAGAACAAGCTCAAGCTCAATATCAAAGTAAAAAAAAAAAAATTCCTCCCATATTCAGTTCCATCCTTCATGTTCAAAGTTGTTGTTTTTTTTAAGTGTTCTGAGAAAACCTGTCTGGCCTCCATATTTACAGGGTCAGTGATGAGACTTTTTTGAGATGTAAAAGTGGGCCCTGAGTTAGAAAAGGTTTGGAACCACTGCTCTCTGTACTTGGATGTGGCATCAGAGCAACTGTTCAATCCAGAATTCCCACCATATTTAGTTCTCAGGGGCAACCTAAAACTGTGTTGTGAATTTATGTTTACATACCCTGGCAAAATTCATGATTTCTTGGCCTTTTCTAAGATAATATAAATAATAACACAAATTTTTTTCTTCTGCTCATGTTAGTGGTTGGGTGAAGACATTTATTAATAAACAACTGTGTTAACTCTTTTTAAATCATAATGATAACAGAAACTTCAAAAATCACACTGATCAAAAGTTTACATACCCTAGTTCTTAATACCATGTATTTCCCTCTTTAACTTCAATGATATGGCTAGTGTTTTGTCCAAATTATTAGAACTCATTCTGATGGAGCGCCTAGAAGAGTACATCACAAAAAATGACCATCAGTTTGGCTTTAAACAGAGACACAGGCCTGATATGTGCATCTATGCCTTAAAGGAAGTTGTACGCACATACAGAAGAAAAAAACTCAACAATATTTTTGTGTTTCCTTGATGCAGCCAAAGCTTTTGATAGAATCAACCATTGCAAAGTGTTTATGAAACTACAAATCAGGAGGGGTCTCTTTTTATCTGATAAGAATACTACTTTTCTGGTACTTGCATCGAGTGTGTCAGCACCTTTCTCCGTGTCTAACGGAGTCTGCAAAGGTAGTATACTTTCACCTCTCTTGTTTAATATTTACATGAATGATCTGTCTGAACAACTGAGAGCTTGTTAAACTGGATGCATGATAGGTGATGGACTCGTGAACCATCTGATGTATGCAGACAACTTGGTTGTCCTGTCACCCTATAGTGCTGGTCTACAGTAACTTCTTAACATATGTTCCAGTTATGGTGTACAGTTTGATATTAAATATAATGAGAAAAAGAGTGAGATAATGACAGTTAGACCAAGGACGATCATAAACAGCAGTTTCCATCCTTCTTTATCTCTGGTCAAGCCCTCAATGAAGTGGAAAAAGTCAGATGTCTGGGACATGTTATTAGAAATGACTTCAGTGATGATGATGTTCAGTGTCAGTGCTGTAAAATGTACACCCAGGCAAATATGCTGACACGCAAATTACAGATGTGTACAGATGATGTCAAAACTGAGCTTTTTAGATCCTACAGTACTCCGCTTTACACTGCTCATCTTTGGTGCAACTACAGTAAAGCAAAGATGAAAAAGTTACAGGTAGCTTATAATGATGCATTCAGAATATTTCTGAAACTGCCAAGATGGACGAGTGCTAGTCTCGTCTGTCAACAATAATGTGTCCACATTTCACGCTGTGCTTTTTATGTAATTTAATGTACAAATTCATGGGTCGATTAATTGATTCAGAAAATGAAATAATAATGTCACTCTCTCGGCTTGCAAAGAGTGAAATAAGGTTTTCATCCTGTTACTGGAAACATTGGCACAAATGTCTCTTTGTATTTTAATGATGTCAGTCTGGGCTGCGAGCTAATCCATCTGTTTTTGTATGTTTCTATGTATTTTTATGGACATACGAGTCTGGAATAAAGTAAATATCTAATATCTAAATAACAACTTGAAGTGTTCCGTGGTAGTCGTGGATGAGGGTCTTTATTTTCTCAGATGGTAAAACTGCCCATTTTTCTTGGTAAAAAGCCTCCAGTTCCTGTAAATTCTTGGGTTGTCTTGCATGAACTGCAGATTTGAGATCTCCCCGGAGTGGCTCAATGATATTGAGGTCAGGAGACTGAGATAGCCACTCCAGAACCTTCACTTTTATTCTGCTGTAGCCCATGACAGGTCAATTTGGTCTTGTGTTTGGGATCATTGTCATGTTGGAACGTCCAAGTTTGTCTGATGTTCAGCTTCTGGGTTGTTGAGTGCATATGTCTCTCCAGTATTTTATTGCCATCACTTTTGATCAAGTTTCCTGAGCCTTTGTAGCTCACACATCCCCAAAACATCAAAGATCAACGTCTGTGTTTCACTGTAGGAATGGTGTAACTTTCATAATCGGCCTTGTTGACTCCTCTCCAAATATAAGGTTAATGGTTGTGACCAGAAAATTCAATTTTGGTCTCACCACTCCAATGACTTTGCTTCAGAAGTTTTGAAGCTTGTCTCTGTGCTGTTTGGCGTATTGTAAGTGGGTTTCTTTGTTGCCTTTGCATAGAAATAGTTTTGTCTGGCAACTCAACCATGCAGCCCATTTTTCTTCAAGCAGTCCTGTATTTCAGCTGAAGTTATTTGTGTGTTATTTTTTTCTTCTGAATCACAAACATTTTTTCTGGCAGTTGTGGCTGAAATGTTTGTTGTTCTACCTGACTGTGGTTTAGTTTCAACAGAATCCCTCATTTTTCATTTCTTAATTACATTTTGAGCACTGCTTCTTGGCATCCTCAGTTCCTTGGATATCTTTTAATATCCCTGTCCTGTTTTATATTGTATGATTACCTTTTCCTGCAATTCTTCTGCTTGCCCCGTGACTCAGAATCCAGAAAAGTCAGTGCAGCACTGGATGAAAGGTGCAAGTGTCAGTCAGGAGCTCAAAAACTCACTGACCTTTCATACTCACTGATTACAAGCAAATAGATCACAGGTGAGGATTATTACCTTTAGTAGACATTCAAACCCATTTGTGTTAGCTTTTGTGCATTTATCAGGCCAAAATCACCAGGGTATGTTAAGTTTTGATCAGGGTCATTCTGGAAATTTCTGTTGTCATTATGATTTCAAAGAGTAAGAGAACAGTTGATTGACAATAAATGTCTTCACCCAACCACTAACCATTAGTGAATTTCTTTTTTTGTGTGTATTATCATTATACTCTCTGAAAAATAGCCAAGAAATCACAAATTCTGCCAGGGTATGTAAACTTATGAGCACAACTATAATATTCTCTCACCTTGTTTGAAGAAAAGAAGTCAAGTCAAGCTTCTTCTGATTAAAATCCAAAATATAAGAAAAATGAGGTGATTCACATAATATCCCTCTTTTATTTTGAAAAATTGGGGAGCACAGAAATGTTTGCAGCAATCACAGTTCCTGCCAAGTCAAAGGCGTACACTTACATCCTGTTACAGAGACCTGCCTGCAAGCACCACAGATAAACAGAGTGTCATTTTTACATCTAATTCCCATTATTCAAATACATTCTGACACTCATGTTCGGATTTCCCTCTGTGATCCCAAGACTATCGTTAGAAAGCATATGTCAAGCTAAAATACACAGAAAGTAGAGCAGAGAAAATCTAAAAGAGGAGCAGCAGAAAGAGAGCTGGAGGTCGACAACAGAGCCTTCAAAGCTTCTCACACCCACAGACCTTCAGTCATTCTGCAAGACTTTCACATCCACATACATTTCAAGTCCCACCAGCACATCAGCGTCCTTTTACTTTGACCATGCTGGGTTGTTGTTGAGCAAGTGAGATCATGATCAGGAAGATGTTAGCTTATAGATTGTCTGGAAAGAGTAAGGTCAGTCTGAGTTTGTGACTAAACTCTAAATATTGGGATGAAAAAACATGCAGCACGACTCTCTTTGGGTCAGGCCTTAAAGTTTGTTTCATTTCTGGCTTCATAAGTTCAAAAACTGGTGTTAACCAGCAACTGCAAAGAATAAATTAACATGTAATGTAAACTTAAAGAAGCCAAACTTATTAAACACACTTCAGATCTATAACCCCGTAAATGCAAAGTTGAGCATCTGACAAAGAGGAAACAGAGGAAATGCTGAGGGTAGTTTCAATGTCAACGTATCAGTCAAATTTGCACAGTCATTTTCCCTTTGTTTCATTTTAACTCCCAATTAAAGGATGAAAAATATTAACATGCACAAACACCTGTTTTGCTGAGTGTAGAAAGATAAGAGGAGTTGCAAGAGAATAGTTTCCCTGATTATCTGACAGTTACTGAAAAACAAAGTGCATATCTAAGGAAGCGGCTTTGGAGCTGCAGCACTGGTAGCATCAAGAGGAGGTCTGTTGGGTCATTTTACACTGAAAACACAAGGAAAACTGAGGTAGTGACAACCCTAAAGTCTAAAACAGCTGGGTCAAGGTGTTTCTGCAGAAATATCTGATGTACAGAGTGTTTCAAGGAGAAGAAGAGGAAACCTGAGGCCAAGTACTGTAAATGTTGCTGGTGATCTGCTTTGAGAAAGAACATGATATCACAGGCAGCTGGGCAGTGATTCAGCAAAGTGTACAGTTTTTTTAATCTGGGTTGGGTTTTAAACACTGTCGGAGAAAAGGATGACTGTACGTGTGGCTCAGTTTAGTCCTCAGCAGTGAACAGGTAGTGACATGGTGAAGATGTAACAGTTATTACAAGATCGGTTGAACTATAAAGTCAAGACATGGGAGTCAGAGTCAGAGAGTCACAGTTATAGAGACGCGTCACAGCCACTAAGAGTGGACAAGTTATGAGCATTTTCAAACTGGAACGTCATCTTAGCCTGTTGTGGTTTTTACAGGTGAGAGAAGGGCGGAAAAGTGTTGGAGAAAGGCACATCCTCTTCTTCTGCAGGATAGAAAGTCTTCATTCAGGAGCTGTTTACTGTGAGAGGAAAGATACAAAAGAGTCAATTACATTACAGAGTGTCTCCATCTAAAACACATCAGTACATCTTCTGAGTGTGTAAACCTGAGTCTAATAAAGTGGACTTAATGTTTAGCTTCCAGTAAAAACCTAAACTGCCAGGGGAAGAATAAACAAAGGCTCAGTACCTCAGTTGGAACTACTGCATTTGCATCCTAAGAAGGCGGCGTCTACCCTGAATGGCAGAGTTTGAAGTTTAAGTTAGATATTTTTAAAAAAAGCTGATGTGCTAAAACAAGCAGAGGTTAAAAACAATTGCCCCATGTAATTACAAAATAACCTGTCAAAAGATGGTTTGACACGCCACTGCTGCCAAACAGGCAGAAATAATAAATGCTGAAAACATCACCCTGATTCAAAAACAGTGTTATTATATTTCTCCAGCAGAGGGCGCTCTGTCTCAAAAGTTACTCTATTCACTGTCTGTGCCACAGCCAGGAGATCTTCACTCCTGTCACATTAACTGTTTGACAGTGTCCAGCCCAAATTAATTGACTTTTCAGGTTATCAAAGAAAACTGTAGATTCCTAGAAAGCTCAGTCAGCACAGTACAGGACAGTACAGCTGTCATTCAAGCTTAATAATTCACAGCGTTCAAGAACATTGGTGAGTTGAAGAAATCAGATGTAAAGGTCAATAAAACCAGCATGTTTAATCTGATCCAATATAAATATACACTTTTGTTAGCCAATTTATCAAAAACTGCTGGTTTCTAAAAAACTGGCTTCAGATATCACAGTCAGGTTGTATTTACATGAAAAACAGAAAATAATTGAGGAATATGTTAGCAGCATCAGTAGTGCCTGGAGTAGTTATTCTGAAACTCTGAAAAAGGTTTAATACCTCAGAAGAAGGGGCTTCATCTTCATCTGGAGCCGGGATGATTCTTCCAGTCATGGGCCCCACCCCAAGCACCTTCGGCCGGTTGTCTGTTTTGGGTGCACCCCCCAGAACCACCACAATGTACTCCTTCTTAGGAGCTTCTGCTTGAGCCTCCACAGGGGCTGCAACTGCCTCTTCCACCAAAGTGCTGGCTGCTTCTACAGCAGGAGCTGCTTCTACAGCAGGAGCTGCTTCAACAGCAGGAGCTGCTTCAACAGCGGGGCCTGCCTCAACAATGGGGGCTAATTCAACACTGGGGGATGCAGTAACTTCCTCGGCCTCCAAGGTGTTCCCAGGTTCCTCAGCGAGGGCTGAGAGGACTTCAGGTTCTGCTAGAGCAGGTGCCTCCACTGCAAGAGCTTCTCCAGCAACTGCAGGGGTTTCTTCTACTGGTGCAGCCTCAACTGCTGACAAAGCTTCTTCAGCCACTGGTGCCACTTCTGCGAGTGCTGGGGCCTCTTCAACTACAGGTGCGGGGGCCTCTTCAACTACAGGTGCTGGGGCCTCTTCAACTACAGGTGCGGGGGCCTCTTCTACCACTGGTGCAACCTCCACTGGTGCTGGAGCTTCTTCAACTACAGTTGCTGGTGCCTCTTCTATAACTGGTGCTGGGGCCTCTTCAACTACCGGTGCTGAGGCCTCTTCTACGACTGGTGCTGGAGCCTCTTCAACTACAGGTGCTGGAGCTTCCTCCACTACTGGTGCTGGGGCCTCTTCTACAACAGGTGCTGGGGCTTCCTCCACTACAGGTGCTGGGGCCTCTTCCACTACCAGTGCCGGGGCCTCCTCTACCACTGGAGCAACCTCTGCTGGTGCTGGAGCCTCTTCCTTTTTAGTGTCTTCAACAGCTGGAGCCAGCTCCTCTATTGCCTCGGCTATCTTCAGTACCTCTAGAGTAGAGGCAGCTGCCAGCGGCACTGCAACACAAAAATCCAGCCATCCAAACATCACTCAGTTATATTTTTTTCTCAATGAACTCAAATAACCAGGGGTGGTTAACCAAGGCAATGTGCTGGTGACTGTGAGACCCTACAAGGACAGAGGATCTAGTGCCAAGGAGATCACCACGTGGACTGTGATGTTATGAAGGTGCCAAGACAATAGCTAGTAGCTGAAGAGAATGACGAGAACAAGAGTTTTAAAGGAAAGCTGTTCTAGGCCACAACTGACGGACAGTTGAACAGGTCCACAGACAGTACGTTCATGCAAGACAAATATGCTCAGAGAAATCCTATACAGGCAATTCGGACTGGGAGAATTAAACGGTACTTTCATAGCTTTATTGGAGTCAGTCTGAACTCAGAGCTTTTACACTGATAACCACATTCACCCATTAACACATCATTCACACACTGGAGGCAGAAGTCACAGAATAAGGAACCACCAGTAACAACTAATCTCATTCATACACATTCACATACTGCTGGAGCAGTTTTGGGAGCAGTGTCTTGCTAAAGGGCACTTGGGCCTGCTGCTTCAGGGGCTGGGTGTGTCTCCAAACAATGGAGATTTGAAAATAAAGTCTCTGAAGTGTGTTCAGCACACAAGAGGCTTTCTGTCTTGCTTGAACGTTTAATCGTGAAGTCATCATCCTCTTTGAATTAGGACCATATGAGTTGTCCATATTTGCCCTCTACATGGGTCAGAAAGTCAAACCCTCTTGTGTCTGAGATCTGGTTACAAGCAAGCAACTTTGGTCATTTCTTCACCCTCTCTTAGAACTGTCTGGATTTACTCTGCAGCCACTAGATTTAGTTCACAGCCACAAAAGCTACTTAAGGTTGATCAGTGCCCAGTTTGAGGTCCTGTCGGCTGGGTCACTGCTCAGCAAGGTGCAAGGATCTCTCTGATACCAACCACCTGAGTTTACTGTACCAACACAGTCAAATGTGGACTTTATAGATAATGTAAGGCTGCACCGTACCCATGCAACATCAAAAGGTTTGGAGAATCAACACAGAAAAGCTGTATCAGCAGTGCCACGCCTCCTCCCCACAAAACAGGGAGACCAGCACACAGAAAACATACCAAGAGTACATCAGGACAGTGTGCCTCATGCAGGTTTAACAATGTGCAGGACAACAGCTGAGCCTTGAAGCCAACATGTTTACACGAGCATTTCATTTGGACCAAAGAGAGGAAGAATGGCTAACTAATTTGATAATATCAGAAAAGAGCTGGCCCTGCTGTTGATACCTCCCATAAAGTAGGGATATAGAGTTAGTACAGTAGAGGTAGATAAAGACACTCTCAGCTACTGGTATGATCCTTGCTTAACATTCAAAGACAAGTTTGAGACCCAATCAGACAAATTAAAGCGCGAGTAAACCTTTCCAGTTTGATAAAATCTTTATTCTCTGGCTCAATGTATTTAACTTTAACTGTTCACAGTGCTCGTTATCCAGTTATAAGCAAAATAAGTTTATGATCACAATTTGAAACACTCGGCAACCTCGTTTTTTCACTTGACAGTTAAAATACCTTAGAATCAAAAAAATAAAAACACACTGCAGCAGTTACATATCTTAAACACATTCTCAGAGCCATCTCTTCTGACTGAGGATAAACAATCAACCTGCCCTGATTACTGACAGAGGTACAACATTACAGAGGCTTACATCAAAGGAAAACAAAGACGCGTCAAATTTACAAATAGCATTAGGAACTTCCAAAAAGAGGTCCAATGATGATTTTAAGACGGGACATCTAAGTGTGGTTGATTGAACTTGATGGGAATGACTTTGTGAGCAGGTTTTTATATCATGAGCAAACTGATCAAGGTCAATCTGCAGATTTAATAGTCGTATTTACAGTGTGATCACATTTATTTTACCTATAACTGCACATGAGCATTAAATAAAAACCTGACTGCCACTGTGGAGACGTCTCACTGTGGTGTGCAGCTGTGATTTGGAGTAAGTTGCTGGTTTGTCACTTCTCTGAGCCTCATGATATTTGGAACAAATATACACATCATACACAGAGATACACACATCAACACGGAAATAATTCCCACTCCAATAAATAGGAGAAAATATACAGCTCTAGGAAGACACAGAGGAAGGTAGCTGAGAGGTGAACCCTGAGGAGAAGCAGCTAGTTGTGAGTGAGTGAGTGAGTGGCTGGGAGTTGTTGAACTGGTGGTGTGAGGGAGAAAAAGACCTGCAGCTCATGAGTGACAGTGGTTAGGGTTAGAAGAGCGTGTGTGAGCTCCCTGCAGTGAATGTGTGGAACCTCAGGTCTCAGAGGCCTCGTCCTCAGATGAAGAAGTCGTACCGTTGCTTTCAGCGGCAGGTTCCGCCTCTGGTTCTGCCTCTGGTTCCGCTGCTGGTTCTGCAATAGCCTCTGCGGCCTCCTCCACGGCTCTGGCTGCCTCAGCAACTTCTTCTGCTACCGTCTCCACTTCCTGTGCAGCCTCTGCGACCACCTCTGCGGCCTCGGCGACCACCTCAGCAGCCTCTGCGACTACCTCAGCAGCCTCGGCTACGACCTCCTCCACTGCTTCTTCTACGGTCTCTGCCTCGCCTTCGCCATCGGCGGCTGCAGCAACCTCTTCCTCTTCACCAGCCTCTGCCTCTGCCTCCTCTCCACCAGCCTCCTCAGCTGCAGCTTCTTCCTCTGCCTCCTCTCCACCTGAAACACAAAAACCAGAGGAGGAGCATGAGCTGGGGTACGTGTTCTTCTGTCACACTAAGCAGCCACTCTGCTAAAGCCCACCCAGAACTCCTGACACATGAAGCAACTGTGTGTTTTCTACACAACCAGTATGAAGCATGGAAAGAGATGTACTGAGAAACAAACTCTTCAACTAACAGATTTGTTGGCATCGTTTAGTGTTGGTAATATATCAAGCTGGTTAAATGTTCTCAGAAGCTGGGTTTCCATCCAAGACATTTGAACAGAGAGGTTTTGTTTTACCAATAACCCCCTAACCCACGAAAACCCCACTGATAACCCCACCAAAGTCCCAGCCCAAGATTTTTGAGTTTAGAAGGTTTTCAAATCCATCCATTCCAATCGGAGGCTTCTGATTAAATTAATCTCTCCTCCTTTGGAAAAATGCACCAAAAACTTTGTGGTGAAGGACCATCGAACAGAGTAGTTTTTCCATAAAAATAAGTGTTTCTTTTTTTTTTACATAGCTTGAAAATAGGAGTTGCCTTAATTCCTTTTGTAACACAATGTAGACCAATGATCGTTAAGGGATTGAAAAAATTCAAACTAGCACAGCTGAAACATCAAGCAGTTGGTGTTAGAAAAAATTGAACTCTAGTGGGAATGTGGGGCTTTCTTTTCAACAGCCCTTTTTTGATTTAACAGGCCAAATAATAGCAGTTACATGTCTACATCTGTGCATCTGGGGTCCTGAGATACAGGTGTTTGTCAAACAGCTGAATGGAAACACAGTTACTGACAGCTCATCATTTTTCCAGCAGGTCAATCTAGAAATACAGCTCTCTGACACATGCCACGCCAACCCATACCTCTGCCAGTAAGCAGATCATCTGAAATACCCAGAGGCCATGTTTACAACACACACTGCATGCAAACTTAGAGCCAAGGAGGAGCACAACAAACACACAAGGAGAGGAGAGGAGAGGAGAGGGAAGGAGAGGGGAGGGGGAGGAGTGCAAAGATGAACTTGGTTCTTACCATCAATTTTACAAGCTATCAGTAATCTGGAGCAGTGAGAGGAAGTCTGACAGGGACAACAAGGGAGCCTGTGTAGGATGTGTCTTTAATCTTTAACAGAGATGCTTTCCACCATTTGTTCCACATGAACCATCAAGACATTTACAACCAGACAATGAGGGAGACTGGCCTGGAGGTCAACTTCCACTCCATGCACCCACTGTTGGAGGTGATGGCAGCATCTTATGTTCCTGAGCTTGTCTCAGACAGGGCTCCGCTAAGTTTTGGGATAATTCTTTCTCGTCTGAATTAACAAAAGTTATCTTGTTCAGAGCAGGTCCAGAAACTAGTCTTTGTTGTTGGTTATGAAGTTTGGGGAGCATGATTCAAAGTGAAAGCAGTATTTGAGGTAAACATTCAATAAATGCTAACATAGCCATTAGCATCACAATAATAGTCACTAACAGCGTGTGTAAAGTGATACTCCAGTGTAAAGACAGTAGTTCGTAATATTTTCCCATGTCAGACTCAGGGACTGTTGGCTCACAGAGCTGAGGGATTGGGGATAAGGATTTAAGCAGGTGGCTGGCATCCATCTTATCTGCTAATCTGTGAGTAATCTAGTTGTTTATATTTGTGCTAATTATGTTATTCACTAACTAAAAGGCCACCAGCCAAAAGGTTAGCAAACTGGGAAAGTTTTACTCATGTAGTGAGTGTGGAACTGAGTACAATACATTCATGTTACTGAAAAATCTACGGCTATTATATTCATCTGCTACATAACTACATACTGAGACTACAGCTGAGAAGTGCACTCAACTCTTTGGTTTCAAAGTGTCTCAAACCTGCAATAAAATATAGACACCTTATCAGTGACATTATGTGTTGATTTCTGATGAGGGTGAAATGCCCAAAGTTGTCAGTCATCACACTGGAAATGCAGACTCAGCTTGTTTCCAGTTTAAATAGAAGTTAAAAAAAGAAAAGAGGTCCAGTTGCTCCCCTTGAAGCTATAACACAGCTAACCTACAGTCAAATCAACTACATATCTACATCTGTATGATTCTATACAGCTCATAGCCTCAATGAAACCAAAACATACCCACTTAAAGACAACCGTTTGGTTAGCTTTAACTAATAAGTGTTCAATAGGGACCAAACTCTTCTTTTAAAGCTCAGGCAGAATATTTACCTCTGCTGTAAGAATCCACGACACACACGACTCACCACTGCACTATTATCATATTTTTTAGCCTTTAAATATTAGTCTTGTCTATTTGCTGTTCTTTTGTGTTTATATTTGTTGATAATATTCTATATGCAAGAATATATTATTATCATTTTCCCTTTTTTATGCCTTACAATTACCTTGTACAAGAGAACACAGTATACCAAAGCAAATTCCTTGTATGTTCAAGCAAACCTGGCGATTATAGTTGATTCTGATTCTGACTCTGATGAAAATGTCTTGCTCTACTGGAGGCAGCCTAAAGGACACTGCAGTTTCTAGTAGTTTCAGTTTTATTGTGCCGGGCTCTAGTTAAAAGTTCTCAATACAGAGCAAAGTTTGTTTTGTAAACTCAAGTCTCATTTAAAGAGACGGATGATAAAGGCCATTAGTGATGAAAGCAGTCCATCTGTACTGATGGTGAACAAAAAAAAAAAAGGATTGGTGGTATTCACGACTCAGGCTAACCTCCTGAAAGGTGTTATGTGTAACGGTAGTGGACCCCACCATTACTGATGCTAATGGCAGGATGACCATTCTTGTTTGGCTGTTTAAGGCAGGACATCCTGCTTATGCATCACTGTCTAAGGCGAAACATGAGAAGAGAACAGATTTTCAGGGGTCAAACAAATCCTTTGGAATAGTATGAGGATGTGGACCTATACAGCAAATAGCAGGGTTTCAGTCACAGGGTTGTGATGATGTGTGGAGAGGGCCTGATGTCAAATGGAGGGCGGGAAGTAGAATTGGAGAATATTTCTGAAGAGGAAAACGTTGCTGAGAGTCCGTATGAACTGATGTAAGATAAGATACTTTATTCATCCCACGAGGGGAAATTCACATCTAGCTCCAGTTCCAAGACAAGATGCAAGCAATGAATCAACAAATATGTTGTGGGTCATCCATTGAGATGCTAGCAGTAGTGGCTATAATGTAAAAATACATGCAACACATCTTGACAGGGACGTAGCCTGACAGTCAGGGATAAACAGTGGTTAATTTGTATAGTATCTCTATACTATACTATACTAAATGCTGTTTTTCCTACATGTTATGCACTAGTATCTCTATACTACTATATAACATGTAGGAAAAACAGCATTTTGGAGTAACGCTTTTACTGTGTAGCTGTGAAAGTCTCCTGATCTACCAACTCAAAGTGCTAGGGCAGCCTGGAAGTCCCAACAAAGTCCATATCAGACGATCAGTAATTTCATAATCCATACTGAGTAAATTAGCATTTAACAACAAGCTATTTAGATATAGGAGACAACATTCTACAGATCTACAAATCTACAGATTTTTGGACCGTGCTGATAGATGCCATCACTCACAACAGTGCAGCATGTAGCCTTGGGGTTAATGTTAGCAAAGATACTTAATAGGGAAGTTGACCAAATGGTGAATGTCTCGCACAAAACAGCTGTTTTTAACAATGAAGCTCAGAGTCCAGTTCAACAATTATTAAGTCCGTTAGAAAAAAAAAGATCTTTGGTGATATTTTGAAGTCCATTTAACTGAATCACAGTGACACGTCAACAGTTTTAGCACCAAGAGCAAAAGAGCAGACTGAGTATCCTTCACATTGTCCAGAAGCTTAAGGTGGATCTTTTTTGTTCTTAGCAGTACAGGAGAGAAGAGGGGAGCAGAGAGGGATCAGATCCAAAGAGTCCAGTTCTAGGATGAATATCCAAGCGGCCACAGAGGACCTTAGCTTTAGCATTACACTGAAAAAGTAAAGACACAGAGAGTTAGAGAGTGGGGAAAAAGACATTTAGCTTTACAAGAGCAAAGTCAAATTTACACATCAATATCGGTTTCAAATGATCTCTGAATCAGTGAGGGATGGATTTAGGCTGCCTCTGGAAGAAAACTGGACATACAAGGACACCAGTTTCTCTATACTGAAGCAAAGACACATTGAACTGACATTTGGGGTATTTGCAGACTCCTCAAAGGGAAAACCCTCCTGTGCTAACACAATAGATTCTATAAAAAAACAACAAAGAGTGAGGGAGAGAGAAGGAGGGAGTGAGGTTCAAACTAAGGGACTCATATTCTAGTTGGGTGGATTCTGAAAAGGTGTGAGGAGTGAGAAAACATTGACAAATTTAAATATCCAGGCACAGAAAACACTGCTCACACACAACCCAAACCAGCAATCCTGCAGACAGAATCACACATTCACACACGTTTAAAGACTACACAAACAAAATGCTCCATGAACTTTGTTTCTTGCTGTTTAATTTGTATAGGGGGTTGTTGAAGATTGACTTAACTGGTACTGTGTTGATCAAATTGCAGAGCAAATTCTCACGAATCTATGACAATGAAATTGCAACATGGTTTTCCCTCACTGTAATGAAAGAATTTCCCTGTACTGACTGTAAGGCCTTGTTCACAGCTGCTATTATCACACCCTCTAGGTGAGTGCCTCAGCTACAGGTATGAAACTACATCGGTGCATCCTGAGGGGGAGGAAGGAGTCCATGTGGGGGGGGTCTGAGACACTTTGTCTTCAGTTCACGCCCTCTGGACAACATTAAAGAGCATATTGAGTTAAACCTTTTTTGGCAAATTAACAAATTACATTGGGTCGTGTATCTGATAGTGGCTGTAGAATAAGTCAATCATTGATTTTATAGTTTGTACAACACAACAATCACAAATTAAGCGGACGAAGTGTCTGTTTTCAGCATAGCTCTTTTACACTGCATCATTTGATGTAACAAAGGGACATGCATTCTCTGCCACGGCTCTAATGTGCGTAATAAGAGGTAGTGAGAGATAGTGGGCGTTTCAGGTCGCGTTTATTCCAGGGTATTATTTAATTTGATCATATTTCATTTGCGCTTTTTTAATAGCACACAGAGTCCACTCATTCTTCAAAATGAAGATGAGTGCACACAACAAGGGTTAGAACAGTGACATTATTAGACGCACGAGCAAACTCAAGTTAATTTTCTTTAAACCCAAATTTCAGATTTCAGAGAGCATCCAGAGAGAAGTCAGGCAGTGATGATGAATGAGAGCAGGAAAATCTGTGATATCAGGACTCACCCTCTTCTTCTTCTTCATCTCCACCTGCAGCAAACAAACAGAAAAACATCTAAGTCAGTGTCACTTCACACACAAGGTTACAGCAGCAGGCCTGACACTGAGCTTTGACTATATCCAAATGAGTCATGGTGACCAAGCCAATGGAAGACCTCACTGTGCAGCAGAAATAAAACTGTTTCACAGTGATGACAGTCCTTGAATGGGGCCACTGCAGCTACTCTAAACTGCTACTTCATCCTCGATGAGGACAAGTTGATCTGAACTTCCAAACCAGAATAAATGGGGCCAAAGACATGGAGCCATCAACGCTGACAGCAGTGAAAAAACCTTCAGTGGTTAAATATGAAACAGATGTCTCCTACTTACCTTGAAATTCAGAGGAAATTTCAAAGGAATTGTAAAAAACTGTTATTTACTGATTATAATTTGCTTGGCGTTAAAGTTGGACGGTATTTCCAAGAAGTTACATGCTTATTTTCATCCAACTACCATGAAATTCAGGGGAAATTTCGAATTCAAGGATTCAAGGAGTTTTATTGTCATTGATGGTCATTGATGATCATTGATTGTCAAATGATGGTAATAATGGTAGTGTCTAATTATTACCTGATTATGATGAAAATTGAAGACCTGTAAAGTAAAGTGTGTAGTCTCCGGCTGTCAAGGCAGTGCAACAATATAGGTACCTGGGAACAGTTATTGATGATGCACTGACTTTTGATGCCAACACTAACGCCATAAGCACCAACATATGCACTTCTATCAAAAACTGAGGAGTTTTAACATGGACAGCTGAGAACTCTTGTTTTATCCAGTCAGTTTTCATTTTTTCTATTATCTGTTGTTCTGGCTGTCTTTCTCTTAAATATAAGAAAAGGTTGGAGAACATACTGGGAGTGTGACCTTTCATTTTTACACAGAGCCAGAGCCACTAAGTAGCCACAGGCTAGTGAACTGCACTTGTCTTCTCTTTGTTGCATACACGTTGTTGCCACCTGGGCGCAGGTATGGACTGACAGGGTGTGGGACTTGATATGGTGTTGATCTCCCGCACAGAGAAGTTTTTTTTTTTTTTTACTGAAATGTTACTCTTTGTTTCAATTCCATAAGTGAGACCAGCTGAACTGTGAATATTTTGGGCTGTTGTTTAAATGAAAATTGTTTTCAACTGCATTGGAATTTAATCATAACACACCCAGGTATGCACATTTCAAAAATCTCTGTTGTTCACTGGTTTCTGCACCTTTTTCTGCACCACACTGGCTTTTTTGATACTTTACCACAACATCTAGAATACAGGAAGTGTCCTGGAGTGGTTCTGGGATCTTTTGGGGAAATGTGATGTATACTCACTCTTAGGGGGCCATGGCTTTGGGACCCATGGAGTCTTAGGTCTGGCTCTGATTTCTGCAACACGTTCGTTGAATCGGGCGTGGTCTGAGGTGACTGTGCTGTATGCCTGTGGGAGAGAAGAATGTCTTAATGTTCTTAATGTTCTTTTTCTTTAATGTTTAACAAAGACTTTGACCACTGATAAGATGAAGACCAGGTGAGATCATGACATGACTGGCACCATATCACAGAACACTGAACACTTCCTGCTGCTTTGGTCTGCAAATTAAGATTTCTAATCCTGATGTGAGGTGAGAAGGATTTCATTACCTTGTTTGGAAAAACCCAAATAAAGGAACTGTCAGAGTGTGCTCAATCTCAGAACTCATCTGTCATCACATCGTAGCAACATAGTCAGATGGAAATCCTTTAAGGGCTTACAGTGTCGCTTTGTCCTTACAGCCCAAAAGACAGCCAGAATGAGTTAGAATTGATAAGGGATGTTGAGTTGTAGATTATGAAATGCAACTTGGGGTAGTTTGTTTGAAGACTCTGAATGCTAAATTGACACTGAATGAACACCAAATGGCATGATGGGTAATAACGGAATCTACAAAAGCAAACATATCAGAATCTGTACATCAGCAGATGCTCTGAAGGGATCCTATCTGTATTTGTGGTACTTCTGCAGTCTGAGCAGGGTTGACCAATCCTGTATTAGCAGGCTCTGATCTCAGCAGGAAGAACGCTGTATGGAGAGCAAAAGCAGGCTAAACGCAATCCATGGTTGTTCACTGAGTAGGATTCCTTCTACAAATGAATTTCTGTTTCACTATTGGTTAGAATTTAAACATTTCTGCAAAAACAAAAATCTGCTTGATGTTGACCCTGATGCATCAGAAATGACAAATACACCCCCACTACAAACAAGTAGTGTAACAGTAGTTTCCTTCCCTGAAGAGCTATATTGGAACTCATTATTCACAGTGACAGTTGGACTCATTAAAAACTCATGGTACACGCAGAAAATGAAAACTAACTGGAGGGTTAGATGATGCTGACTTTGGTTAGAACACATGGACACTTGCAGCACACAGAAAATAAAGTGGAAATCATGTCATCATTCTGCATGAAACAACACTGTCTGCAACAGGAAGTAGGCTAATGTTGTCAGTTGAGTTGACAGGCCTAGGTCATCTTTATATGACCTGTTCTGATTGTTGAGACTTCTCACATGATCAAGTATAACACATGAACTTTGATCCACATGTGTAAAAAGCTGATATTAATCAGGATCATTCAGTATTTATTTTGACACATTGTCATTAGCATCACTAACACTGTAGACACTGCACAGAGCACTTCAGTGTGTATTAGAAAAGAAACTTACGTATGACACAGCGCCGACAAAGGCTCCTCCACACAGAAGGGTGTACACTATGTTCTCCCCAGAGCCACCAGGGATTGAAGACATCTGCCTCCGCTGCACAGCTGAAAGAGGTAAAAGAGTCACGTTAGATCCTTCTCAGGTGTTCATACAGTGAGCTCTGCATCCAGAAGGCGCTTCTTCATCATACACAGAGTAGAACACTTCCACTTGACAGCTGTATTCACAGAGTTACCATTTATTCATTCACTCAAAAGTTGAGTGAATTAAATTGTTTTGAGATTTCCAAAATCAACATCTTCCTCACAAGGTCACATGTACAAAAAAACAGAACTGTGTGCATCCACATCAACCATCAATCCAGTGTCATATCTTTATAATATAGTGCAGAGCTCATCCTAATCCAGCAAGTACAGATCTTTGTAACTTTCCAAATGCCTTAGTGAGAAGAACAAACTTCCTTCAATAGACAGAAACCTCAGGCAGAACCAGACTCATGTAAGACCTCTGCTGAGCTCATGTTAGAGATAAAGAGAAGGATAAAGAGTTGCAGATGTGCAGGGTCTTAATTCTAATACTCATCTTGAATATTCACATAAACCCATCAGGCTTCATGTCCCACTGTGACTCTGAACCTTTAACAAAGATCCTATGGGCAGGAATCATGTTGTGCACAAAATCCACAATCAGCAGCTCTGCCAGCAGGGTCAGGTTAGGAAACGTGAGGGGGGGGGGGCTGCACTGACAGCTCCACACTACAGCCTGTCAGTGCTTGTTTAAAGAGCTTGCAGGCTGATGCACGCCATATCCTTTTATTCACAAACAGGTTTTTTTTTTATTGCACTATGCCCATAGGTTTAAACATGTTGCAGTCAGCTTTGCGCTGCAGTAAAGATTGATAAGCAAGAGATTCAGACATCCCAGAGTAGATATCAGTGTGCTTCAATCTAACTATTCAACCATATTTCTATTTCCAGGTTTAAAAATCACAGATCATCAGGGGACTGAAGAGCAAGTCAGGATGACTCCTATGTCATCAAAACAGCCAATCACAGTGCGCTACATGCTGATCATTGCTGTGCTCACACCGTGAATTCACTTGTGCACATTATACACGAGCTCATCATTCTTCCTCCCTCTGCCCCTACAGGAGTCACCTTTCTGACAGAAATTTCAGTTCTGCCATCTTTCCTCTCATTCTTTAGTCCTCAAAAGAGGACTTTTTCTGCACTAAAACCTGTTAGCTTTCATACCACTCTTTTACTATGTGTCCGTGCAGGGGTGTGTCCAGACTTTCAGACTGGGGGACAGTAACAGGCAGGGGTGACCAGTATAAAAAATGGATTTTATATACTTATAGTACAAAACATCAACAACATATGAGTGGGAATAAATAACTCATTTTTTTATAATTATCATAAATGACAACTTCAAAGTACATCAGTTAAACTCCTTCAACCCCGTGTATCTGCCTTCAGATAGTTCAGCATCACTTTAACATCACCCAGTGAGGCCATGTGATAAGTCGGATATAGCTAGTGTAACTTGTGCTTTATAAAAAAATTATACAAAACAGCTGCCTATTACGACATCTTTTTACCCCATTTCAGTTCATTGAACTGCTTTTCTCTAAAGGTGTTTTTTCGACCAGAAGGTTCAAGAGCCCTGTGGTTCCTGGTAAATTTTTCCCTGGAACAATGAGGTTCCTCCGGCCGCCTCTTTGTCTGTGCTGCCATTGGCCAAATAGCTCGGTATATAATGCAAATCAGGCTAATGACCTATGAAGAAAAAGTTATTGCTTCACACCGTCACACCAGTAGAGGGTAGTAAAACATGATAACAACACAAATCTGTCAACCCTGGTAAATTATCATAGTAAGAACAGAATCTATTTCCATCAGTAACTGTGTGTCTTACGTGGGCGTATCAGAGCAGAACTGTGCCATGCCAAATGTGGGGCTTAGAATTGTAAATAGAGTTGTTCCAATACCAATACCAGTATTGCAAATAGCTCCGATACATCTGAAAATGCCGGTATCGGTATCTGCAACTACTGCAGTCCAGGCACTGATCTGATACCACGTCATTTATCAAATTAGAAATCTAATGTTTAGCTCCATTAAACTCTGGCGCGGTCTTCATCTCTGCTCTTAAAACAGCAACGTTTTGCTGCAGCCTGCTTGATCACCTGACACAGACTCAACAGATGCACCGGTTGACACCAGACAAGGAGCTTAGCTAACAAATACAACCATGTTGGCGGTGTGGCAATATTTCATGCTTGATACTGCTATACTGTGTCATTAAAAAATAAAAGTTAAAATAAACGGCTTTAATTGCCTGTATTTATTCATGTTTTACAACCTGAACCAGGCCTTACCACAATGATAATCATATCACAGTCATGCAGACACAGAATGATATTTTTTATGACATACTGGTATTGGATCAGTACCCTATATCGGCCAATACCCACAGCACAAGTATCGGAAACAGTGTTGGGAGGGAACAAATGGTATCGGAACATCTCTAATTGTAAACATGCTTATAACTAGACCATAACCAGTCAGAGGCAAAGACCTGCCTGAGCTGTGTCTCTTATTTGATTAGACCTCAATATGATCCTATCATGGGTGTGAGTTTGGTCTTAGGAGAACACATAGTTATGGTGGACTTGTGAAAGAAACCTGCTTTCACCCAGGCAGCATCAGGTGCACTAGTGCAACCTAAAACAATGTAAATCTCACTCTTACACGTTTCTCTATGACTTTGATACAGGTATCAAACTAAAGCACATTGCATTACTGATGACTGCTTCTGTGTTCCAGCAGCTGTGGTCAACTGGATATCCACTGACAGGTTCAGCTGAAGGTCTCCAGTAAACTGGAACACCAGGAGCTGACAGACACATTCACATTAGCGTCCCATAGAAAAACATTATGAAGTAGTTATTAAACCAAGTCCATCACAGCTGGGGGTCATCTTGTTGCCATCATAGGGAGGGGGAAACAAAAACTCTGTGGCTGCTTCACCAATCAGAAACATTAGGCTTGCAGGCTCCGCCCCACAAGGTCTCCAAGCCTCCGGAAAGTTCTACCTTCCAGGCAGGGCTGTTTTCAGCAGTAAATTTACTACCCTGGAACTACATTTAAAGCCTACTTCAAAAGCACTTTTACAGACCTAAAATACAAATTTAAAAAGGAAAAAAAACCATTGAAATATGCCTGAGGATCAGAAGTGTTAAGATGTCCCTTGGAGGTCACATCCAGTGCTGGGGGTATTACACTCTTCACTTTCTCAGGGACTAATCCAGAGTCCAGGGCTTACACAGGACTCCTGCAGCCTTGTTATTTATACTGGCTAATCGGCTCAAGTCTTGTTGAGTTGGGGAGATGAAGAGGGGACATTTCATGACCAGTGGATGGAGCAAAGGTTAGGAAGTTGCAGGATTAGAGTGTGATACCCTTCTCGTGTTAGACTTGACCACAGCAGAGGAAATCAGCTGTGATATGATGGTCCTGTAACTTCTTATCTAAAAGTCCATTTGAGGCACAAAGTGGACACTACTCTGATGTTAGAGGCTTTCTGAATCAGAGGATACCAGCAGCTCACGTACGACTGTAGTCTGTGTAACTCACCATCCAGAGTTCATGCCTCACGATACTGTTACACTACACTGAGCTGTAGGTTTATCCACTTTCTTCAGTTTTCACAAGTTTAATCAAAAATCTGGAGGCCTGAATGGACGTGTGTTCTCAGCTGGTGCAGGTGCAGACTAGTCAAAAGTTCATGACAACAACAAACTGAAAGACAACCATGGTGACAGTAGAGGAGATATTGCTGATGTACAACTTGCATAAAAGATGAAAGCGTTGTAAGAGGTGATGGTCGTGAGACTGTTAAGTTTTTCTTCAAACAGTTGGGTGATTATTTCTTCATCTCCATGTCGCACTAGAGCTACATCTCAGATAGTATCAACAACACTACCCCCACAATAGGGCTGGGTAAGGAATCGCAAATTAGATGAAATTGCAATATGGCCTTGTACTGCAATGTCTAATTGAAGACAATGCAATTTTTCTTGAAGCTGAAATGTGTCAGAATAAATTGTTTTGTAGTACATGTTTTATGCTCTACATCAGTTTTACTCAACCCTGCTCAGCCAAAGAGACAAATTATTAAAAACTAACTTAGCAAGAGAAACAATCCAAGTGGTGAAAAAGAGGCAAAAAAAAACATGAAGTGGCAAGAAATGGTAAAAAAGCAGCAGAAATGGGTGAGAATGGTTGAAAACTAGGAAAAACTCGGAAAACAGTAAGAAAGAAGCAAAAACATTGTCAAAAACTGGAAAAATTAAAGAGTAAATAGGGATTAAAATGGGAAAAAAGTAGTCACAAGTAGCAAAAATGGTATCGACAGCATGAACATGCAAATGAAAAAACTTTCAGGTGCCTCACATTTCTATTGAAAATCAATTTTTTTTGTGTAAATCTAAATAGCCCTTCTTTTTTGAAGTTGTTGAGTCTTTGTACTATTTATCGAATATAGTGCTTTTTTAATAAAGATACATTTATTGCTTGTGTTTGTTTAGCATCGCATAAGATGGGTAACCTGAAAATTATCGAAATTGCAACATAGGGGAACATCCATCCATTCATTTTCTTAACCGTCTATCCTGCTATTCAGGGTCGCGGGTGGCTGGAGCCTATCCCAGCTGTCATTGGGGTGAGAGGCGGGGTACACCCTGAATTGGTCACCAGTCAATCGCAGGGCTGACATAGAGACAAACAACCATTCACACACACACTCACATCTACGGGCAATTTAGAATCACCAATTCACCTAACGTGGGCATGTTTTTGGTCTGTGGGAGGAAGCTGGAGTACCTGGAGGGAACCCAAGCATGCACGGAGAGAACATGCAAACTCCACACAGAAAGGCACACCTTGCCCGAATGGGGAATCGAACCGGCAACCTCCTTGCTGTGAGGCTGAAGCGCTAATATAGGGAAACATAATCGCAATTAAAAATGGTTCAGCCCTACCCCACGGTAGTACTGCTGCGTTTGGCCTGCATCCACAAGCTTCGTGGAAATGTGCTAATAAGGACAAATTGAACGTAGAGCACAAACAGAAGGTTCTGTCCAACGTTCAGAATAATTAAGCCTTTACTCTATTGTTTACATTTCTAATGTACAGCATCAATTAAAAATTGGAGCTAATATAACTTACTGTTCATACATTACTGTGTTAACACCATAATATCCAGACTTTGTGGTTTAAAGTCATCTCAAACTGAAATGCACAGATTTGAAATTCACAGTTTATCAGAGGACTGAGGAGCAAGTCAGGATGACCCCTATGTCTCCAACACAGCCAATCAGTGGACTGCAGGCTGAAGAGCACAAACGTGTTGCACTCTTGAATCAAGTGAGTGAGAATTTTCTCTGGATTTGGTGTTTGGATGTGGACTATCTTAAAATTAACTAATTTATGTAGAAATGCCAATATTGTCTACAGTATTCAATAACCCAGCTTCTGGTTCTCTGATTGGTTTCCTTGACTGAGGGGCAGAGGTGACAGGGACTCTATGTTGATAATACACTTACTGCTGAGGAGTCGTCGTCGTAGTGTTAATCAAGGTTCCTAACACCTTCCTGATGGCAGCATTTACACGTGTTGAAAATGGTCAGGCATGAGTATTCCTCTGATCTTTAACCAGATTGAGGCCATGTCCACATGTAGCCAGGTATCTGGTAAACTGCTTATGTTTTTATACATTTACACCTGTCATCCACAGGAAACTATAGCTTTATGTCACACAAAACAATCTTTTCTGAAAACTCTGGCCAAGGTGAAGATTTTGGAAAACTCCGGCTTAATGGTTTCGTGTATATGCAGGTGACCAGAGCTTTGGATGCCATTATCGACACATATATGCAACATTTTGCAGGGCATTAATGTTGAGTAATAGATCAGACATTGATGCAAACTCTTCTTGCTGCTTATATCTTCAAAAGCGTTTTGTTGAAGAGCAAATCTCTTTATCGATTCAAACAAAGATTCCAGCGCCGTTTCCATCTGGCACGATAGACACAATGACCGGGATTTATTCTGATTGGCTAACAATGGTTTCGAATCTGAAAAACACTGCCTCCAACTGCTCCGGCATTCTCTGAGCTGCACTTTTTGATGTATTTGTCTGATTATGTGTCAGCAATGTTTCTTTTTTTTGTAAAAAATGAGGCGTGGATGAAAGTAATCTTAAAAACAAATGCAGGGGAATATTTGTTTTTGAAAATACCCAGCTATGTGTAGACAAGGCCTAAAACTCATTACAGGAGGTTCAAAGTGACAGATAAATGATGGAGAATGTTAAAAGATAATTTAGCATTAATTTGTGTTTTTACTAATAGTCGGTGTTTCAGCCTTCGCTTCATGTTTTGGCTGTTAGTCTGTGCTTTAGTCTTTAGTCCGTGTTTCAGCCTTTAGCTCAGGTTTTAGCCTTTTGCTCTGTCACTCTCCTGTTTAGCTTTCCCCCTGTCCTTTTTCTGTCAGACACTCCAGCTCCTGCTTCTACAATAACAACTAAATAAAATGCAGAAATCATTTACAGTAGAGAAAAACACAGATCTCTTTTCTCACAGCTAAACTTCGTCAGCCAACGTGGTGTTTTCACAGAGACCTCGGCGTGCCGTAAATCAATCCAGTCGAATCCGACCCATTCAGTCCTAATTGGGAAGCTAAGAACCAACATTTAGAAATAACCTATTTTGGCACTGATAATCCCATTTTACATAGCATATTATGATTAGGCATATACATAACAATTAGACTTTATCGTGATCACTTTCGAACTGCTCACATAAATAAATTTGATTGGCTGTTCTATTATCAAAACATTTCTTTGAATCGTTGTTTTAGTTACATGATATTTTCTGTAAGTATTTTTATTGGAACGAGGTCCCTTCTTCTAACTGTTAACTATTGTTTCCTTTAAAAAAATCCATCAGTTGGTTTCTTGGGAATTGAATGTCCCGATTTAACACACTGACCTTACATTGGGTCAACAGAGTTTGCTCCATAGCCCTGTGGATGTGAGCCTCCACAGGCTGAGTAGTGCTCTTCCTCTGACTCTTCTGAAGCTTCCTTTACCTGTGAAACTTTCTACACTGAGCTCTGAATGGAGACTGAGCTGTATTCAGTTGTATGTAGCTGTGTTAAGTTGTATTCAGCTGCTGTGGAGGTGACACGGCTCCTGTCCCTGGAGTGCGCTCTATACATCGTCACACATATGTACAAACCACGTGACTGACAGCGGCAACCATGTTTCCATACTATCTCCGAAGTGCTGAAGGTCACCAAGAAGTGTATAAGCAGTGTTTTAACAGTAATGTTTCACTGAGTGAAACCCAGAAATATAAGCCACCTCATCAGCTCATCTTTACTTTCATGACATGATGATTTGGCTCAGTTTATATCGGAACAACAGTGATGAGTTTCATTATTAAAGACAAGTGAGAAGCCTGAAAACAGCGTGATACTGCTTCAAACAGCTAAATCCTCACACAGACACAGAGAAGTGTTCGATAACCTCCATTATGAAAGAACCAGGACACATTTATCCCCACGAGGTTTAACCTTCATGACCTTTCTCTCCTTCCTGGAACGCTATTATTTAAAAACGAGGAGTGAACTCCATCACATTATTTTTACAGAGCCCAGGTTGACCTTCACATCCCGGGGCAGCCATGTCCTGAATCCTCCGGTTCGTGGATGCAGCTCTGCTCCACTCGCACGAGGACAGAGTGTACTATTACCTCACTATCAGCATGCAGGCACCGAGCACACAGGGAGCACACAGGGAACACAGCAAACCACTCACACTAGCTCAGAGAGCGTGGGGGAAGGATGAAAATCACTCTCTTTTCTGTTTCAGTGGGGTTTGTGGCTGAATGAGGAAACTCACCATCCCGGGGCAACCTGTAGGCTGCTCTCCGTGCCAAAGGCCCACACCTCTGCCAGGCCGCTCTGCAGGAAAACATCGCTGCACTCCGAAGGACACCAGGGGAATGCTGCACTTAGAGCAAACGCAGAATGAATATGGTGCTGCCTCCTGCCTGCTGGCCCGGTCTGCTCACTGAACGTGCAGGGAGGCGGAGCACAGTCACGCCCTCTATTGCGCAATATATGGAGTGCGGTGACGTATATATAGAGTGCGGTGACGTTTGTATGGGGGGCGATTGGTGCCAGGAGAGCGGATGAGATAGAGAGAGAGAGAGAGGGAGAGTTAATTTATTTTTAAAATAGGGAAAATAAATATTAATGGACATATACATGTAAATATGCAAGATGATAGCCAACAGCTAATTTCCATCTTTAGTGTTACAGGATGAGGAGTCTGCATCGATCCGATACCAAAGAAATGCAGGGCTAGTATCGCCTATATCAGTACTAATACCTGTTGAGGAATTTTCTGGAAGCTTGACCACTTGACGAAGAAAACCCAGGAGACTCAGATGACTTAAGTTGAAAAGGTTTATGTAGCTCGATCGAGGAGAAGAGACAGACAGTACACTTGGATGCGCAGTGTAGTGCAGAGTCAGTTCTGCCAGACCTCTCTGTGTATTCAGTATTTATCATTTCTGATGTTTGTTATGTCTATTTAGGAGACCAATGAGTTCAGCTTAGGATGTCCCTCTCATCCTGATACAAGAGAAACAGTCCTCACTTTGGAAGAATACAGGAATGTGTGTATCTAAGGCCAAATACAGGGCTGTGACTATGTTTGAGACATACAGAGGAAATTAAGGTAATAATTGTGTAGAATAATAAGGAATTAGGAAAATTCCATGACAATACCAATACTTTTAACAGTTCGTCAAAATTAATCAAAATAACATACAACCACTAAAACCACTGTTTCTGTTTATGAATGTAAGTAAAAACAAAAAAAGTTTAAAAAAAAATATTTTTTTTTTCATCAGAAAACAATCATGTGCTTTAATTTTTTTCCCTGCTTTGTTGTTAAACAGAATACTAATGGATAGCAGAAATTAACTTATATATTAGCATTTAAGATCATTTTGATGTAACAGTTTGCACATACTGGTAGATTTAACAATACAGATACATAAAAAAACATTTGGGAAATCTGCAATTTACTGATAACCTCGAGCAGCAGTGCAAAACAACTTGCAATGGGTGATGGTCTAACAAATTTGTTGAGCAGCGGCGGCCAGAGGGGAGGAGTCTAAACAGAAAGTGTCCAGGGTGTGAAGGGTCTGCAGAGATGTTACCAGCTCTCTTACTGGTCCTGGACCTGTAAAGGTCCTGGATGGAGGTCAGGCTGGCACCAACGATCTTTTCTGCAGACCTGACAGTTCGTTGTAATCTGTGCCTGTCTTGTTTGAGGGGCAGAGGGAAACCAAGCAGAGATGGAGGTGCACAGAACAGACTGGATGATGGAGGTGTAGAAGATAATGAGCAGGTCCTGGGGCAGGTTGAACTTCCTGAGCTGTCTGAGGAAGAACAACCTCTGCTGCTCCTTTTTCCTGATGGAGTCTATGTGGGGGGTCCACTTCAGATCCTGGGAGATGGTGGATCCCAGGAATCTGAAGGTGTCCACAGTAGACACCGTGTTGTTGACAATAGCGAGAGGGGGGAGTGGAGGGGGGTTTCTCCTGAAGTCCACAGTCATCTCCACAGTCTTGAGTAGGTTAAGCTCCAGGTTGTTCTGATCAGAGGACCAACTGTTCCACCTCCTGTCTGTAAGCGGCCTCATCACCATCCTGGATCAGACCGATGGCGGTGGTGTCGTCTGCAAACTTCAGGAGTTTGACTCCCTGCGGTGCAGTCATTGGTGTAGAGGGAGAAGAGCAGTGGGGAGAGCACACCCCCCTGAAGAGCACCAGTGCTGACAGTCCGTGTGCTGGACATGATGCTCCCCAGCCTCACCTGCTGCGTCCTGTCAGTCAGGAAGCTGGAGATCCACTGACAGGTGGAGGCTGGCACAGAGAGGCAGGAGAGTTTCTGTTGGAGAATGTCAGGGATGATGGCGTTGAACGCCGAGCTGAAGTCCACAAACAGGATCCCCACAGAGTCCAGGTGCTGCAGGATGTAATGCAGTGCCATGTTGACTGCATCCTCAGCCGACCTGTTTGCCCAGTAGGCAAACTGCAGGGGGTCCAGCAGGGGTCCTGTGATGTCCTTCAGATGGCTCAACACCAGCCGTTCTAAAGACCTCATGACCACAGATGTCAGGGCGACGAGTCTGTAGTTGTTTAGTCCTGTGGTGGAGGGTTTCTTTGGGACTGGGATGATATTGGAGCGTTTGAAGCATGAGGGGACCTCACACAGCTCCAGAGATCTGTTGAAGATCCGGGTGAAGATGGGGGGTCAGCTGCTCAGCACAGGCTCCCAGACAAAAGGGGGAGACACCATCAGGTCAGCCTTCTTGATCTTTTGTTTGTGAAACAGCTGGCACACGTCCTCTTCACAGATCTTCAGTACTGGGGGGGTTTCTGTAGAGGGTAGAGGTGACCAGGGGTGCAGGTAGCCCACTGTTATCAGGGTGAGTGAGGGGTGTGAGAGAGTCCCTTTCAAACCTGGTGTAAAACAGATTCAGCTCCTCAGCCAGTCGAGGATTCTCCACATGGTCTCCTGTTGTTGGTGGCGTGCTGGAGGCCTCGCCACACTGAGGACGGATCATTGACTGTGAATATTTTCTCCAGGTTCTCAGAGTAGCTCCTCTTAGCTGCTCTGATCTCCTTTGTCAGTGTGTTCCTGGCCTGCTTGTACAGGAGCCTGTCCCCACTTCTGTAGGCCTCCTCCTTGGCCTGGCAGAGCTGCCTCAGTTTCCCAGTGAACCAAGGTTTATTGTTGTTGTATGTGCAGAATGTCCTGGTCTGCACACACGGGTCCTCACAAAAACTGATGTAGGATGTCACAGTGTCGCAAAGTCCATGAATGTCAGTGGCTGCAGCTTCAAAGAGTTCAAAGATTGTTGTTGGTTTTAATTTTTCTGATGTTTTTTCTCCTTATTGGTGGTGGTTTTAGCCTTTTACAAAAAAAGTTACATATTTTTATATACTTTCCTCTATTCCTCCACGCATTTCTCTTTTATTTTAATTTCATTTTAATTTCTGTGAAGCACTTAGTAACATTGTTTTGAAAAGTGCTGCATAAATAAAGTTATAATTATTATTCTGTAGGCTGGTAAAAAAATGAACTTCCTCTCCTTGAAAGACCAGCAGCTGCAACTGTTATGTGTGTGTGTGTGTGGAGGCAAGGGATGTGAAGATGTGAAAAAAGACAGCATGAATGACGGAGATACCATGTGTAAGGGTCTGAAGATGGACCGGGGGACACTGGTTTGGAAACTTGGAAATTTACTGATTTTCATTCAATGTCATTTCCCGTTTGTGTGAGAGAGTTTTGTAGTGCCACTGTGATTTTTTTGGCTCTTGGTGTCTGACTGGTTGGCCACCCCTGTTCTAGTCTCTTTCACCCAACCACACATCATTCACACACTGATGGCAGAGACTGCTATGGTAAGAACCATCAGTTTTAGCTAAAACATTCTTACTCATCTATACACCACTGACCAACAGGGGGAGCAATTTGAACTCTTGTAATGTCAGTAAGTGGGAAAGTTGACAGTGCTGTTTGGTAACAATACTTATGTGGTATTTAAGCACATGATAAAGACATTTAAACATCCTCTGTATGATTCATGTGAAGTAACTGTAAGTCCTTGTTGGTCTACATGTACATTGCCATTATTTTTGTTTTTAGGTGGCCCCTAACTTGTTTGTTGTACCCCGCTGTGCCCCCCACCTCGAAATAGTCTGGATCAGCCCCTGCAGGGGGGATGGGGTGAAAAAGCTTTAACTTTTTTTTGAGCGAGTTCTTTTTATTGGATTATTTCTGTTTTATTCATTTATATATATTTATAATTTGTTAATATAAAAATCAGAGTTCTTCATTTTACAATAAAAACATTTCAATCCAACTTTAAACACATTTCCAAACAAATCAGAAATTATTCAATCTAATTTTCTATATAAGTCATACAAATGTAGAGATTTATAAAAAGGACATTGTGTAGCTTTAGTTCATACAAACAGGCTGATGGAAACAACAAAACAACATGAACAACAACAGAATGGCACATCAGAGGGTCACGTCAAAGCACTTTTTAAACCAAAGAAAAACAAACACGGCAAAGAAGCTTATCCCTGTTTCTCCTGTAACGTCGTGCTATTTTAAATGAGTTCATCCGATCTCCTGACGTTGAGTTTGGTGACAGCAGCTGTAGCTCTCTTGCTAAAGTTTGCCTCAGGGAAAGAAAGGGATCAGATGTATAAATCACTAATAAATTGTGCATTGTAATATTTTTGCTTCTCTTTTTAAGTTCATTTGAAGTATCACAGTCTGAAAATGTGATGTGTGTTGTTGAATTTATTTCAGCTCAGACTTCTCCTTCCGCGGTTTACACAGTGTATCTTTGTAAGGTAAACTTATCATCAGGACCATCAGTTGTTTCGCTGTGCACTACAGAAACGGTGAGAGCTGAAATCTTCCTCAATTTGGCTTTACTTTCTTTTTTTATGAAGATTTTGGAATAAAAGAAAGTGGATAAAAAAGGGGGTCAGGAACCTCTGGATGGTGTGATGCAGAATGCAGTTGTATGTGAGCTGACAGATAAACATGCATGTGTTGCATCCTTGAATAACAGAAACAATCAAGCTTTCTATTAATCTCTGTTTGTTGGTGTCTCAACAAAGTGGCTAAGACACGTATGTTCTTCTTGGGTAACACTGATTATTGAGAAGTGCCTTATGCACGCTGACTTTAAAAAGCACAGACTATCCCTTTTACTGTCTTCTCCTTCTCTCATTGGGTGTCAGGGTCAAACGGTTTAACTGATATTCAAAATCTAACCCTTATTTCAACACAACACACTCAGACTCACTTCTGCTGTGTTTGGTTGCCATAGGAACAATCCAATCAATCTTTTGTCTTTTTTCCCCATCATGCCTTCATAAACCGTGATTAGATTTTAATTAACACAGAAGTTACCACAAATACTTGAATCACTGTTCATGCATTAGTAGGTTAGTGGGTTGTGATAGTTCAAAAGAGACAGTTTTATCTTCATCTAAGAATAAAGGTAGTTTGGACAGACTGTTTAAAGCAGGGGTGTCCAAACTTTTTTCCAAAAAGGCCGTATTGTATACTGTGAAAATTACCTTGGGCTGACAGCTCTCACTGACGTCTATTAACAGCGAAAGTGGCAAATGAGTGCTCCATTTGAAAACTTTTTCTTTAAAATTATTTAAGACAAAAAAAAAATCAAAAACAGTCTCTTAGTTTAGTCAAATATTCTTCTGCTATTATTGCAGACTTATGAGATAAAAACCAAACCTGGGAAAAATGTCATAATTTTTCATGGCAGGATCAGGATCTGGACTTTATCACGTTTGTTTATGAGACATTATAAACACATTTTTAACCCCAAATATCTCTGATCCTGCATTCTGAACCATTTTATACATCAACTTTTGTCTTTTCTTCACCATTTCACTACTTTAATCCAGTCTTGTGTCCTCTCATGAGTTTCTTTCTTTCTTTTTTTTTATGATTTTCAACAAATCACAAAGCAGATTTTTGCTTTATACCAAATGCTTTTAACATGTCAGCTGTAAGAGTTGTTGGGTTTTAGCTTTCTAAAGTAGCCTACGCACAGTCCAAATCTTTGTGAGATGTTACCAGATATATTACTTTTTTTTTCAGGTAACAAAACTGTAAATGCACACAATTAGAGTATGATTAATTTGAGTGACAAAATTAATAAATACTTAGATGAAAGCTGTGGGCCGCATGAACCTTGATGGTGGGCCACAATTAGCCCTCGGGCCTTAGTTTGGACACCCCTGGTTTAAAGTGAAGGGATTACAGGCTCTGACAAAGACACGTCAAAAAGAGAGGAAGGGTGAAGAATGATGGAATTGTCATGATTTATAAAACATTACTGATATGAACCAGTCATCCGTGACATTGTGACCTCTGACAGGTGAAGGGAACATCATCTCTACAGGCTCACCTCTCAGTGGGTGGATCTGTTGGACAGCTTCCTTGGAGTTTTTGTGTTGAAGCAGAAAAGTAGGTAGGTAAGGGCATTTTTTGGTTGTATTAACTTAAGATGGGTCTGCCCAATGTGACACGATCCTACATTTAGCCAAGCGGTCACAATGTTACGTCTGAGCGGTCATCAGTATTTAACCCTCACAATGCCTGTGCCTGAGCAACCGTCTGTCATCAACAGTCAGAGAGTATTTTACTGATATCAGTGTGTATCCACTCTGCAGAACCACTGAAACCAGTAAAACTAGTACAAAACACACACACACACACAGCCCCTTGTTGTTATCAAGACTCAACCTGTTGGGTCAGAATCTTCACGTTTCAGTAAAAACATGTTAACAGTAGACTGCAGACGTTCTGGTCTCTGGACAGCTGTAGGTCCAGTTCCAGGTCCAGGTTTTGGTCCAGGTCCTGGCTCTGGTCAACCTTCTGGTTCTACTCCAGGTCCTGTTTTAATGCAGGTTGGGATACTTCACACAGAATCTGTTGAATGCGTCGTAAATGGCCTGTCTGCAAACATAAAACAGAAAAATACAACTGTAACACCACTCAGAGGCTGAAGACTGAAACACACATACACACTCATCCTCTGGGTCCTGGTTTACCTGAAGACGTTCTGTTTGAACAGGTATGCACTGATATGTCCCCCGTTCAGGTAGCGGACCTCACAGCCGGGCCAGATCTCCTGCAGACTGAGGACCCCTGTACGAGGGATGTAGGCGTCCTCTTTGGCCTGAACCACGATGATTAGACTTGTGTCCACTGGAACTGAGAGGGAAAGAGGACATTTTTGACTTTAACACATTCAATACATTAGTGTGTTTCATCTGAAACTCCACAGTCTGAAATCTGAACATCAGCAGCTCAGGTTCCTCTGTTACCTCAGAGCACTGCAAAAACTGAAACCTAAGCAAGTCATTATATCTTATTTTTGGTAAATTTTGTCTTATTGTTCTTGATTTGAGCCACATTCACCAGACCAGGTGATAAAAATGTCTTGTTTCAAGTTTCTGGAAGACAAAAATCAGGTCT
Source organism: Thalassoma bifasciatum (assembly GCA_008086565.1). Taxonomy (NCBI): domain Eukaryota; kingdom Metazoa; phylum Chordata; class Actinopteri; order Labriformes; family Labridae; genus Thalassoma; species Thalassoma bifasciatum. The sequence continues at coordinate 39,044 of RPOG01002607.1, read as the reverse complement.
GAACTGCACTGCAAAAACTGAAATCTAAGCAAGCCATTATGTCTTATTTTTAGTAACATTTGTCTTACAACTCTTGATTTGAGCCACATTTACTAGACAAGGTCATAAAAATGTCTCATTTCAAGTTTTTTTTAAGACAAAAACGAGGCATCAATTGCTTTTAACAATTAAAAAAAAATCTGCCAATGGGATAAGATAAAAGATTCTTGTTTTAAGACATCTTTCTAATTTCAAGAAACTTCCCGGGCGAATTCGTCTTTTCCCATTGGTAGATTTTTTTTTACTTGTTACAAGCAATTTACACCTCTATTTTATCTGAAAAAAACTTGAAATAAGACATTTTTATGACCTGGTCTAGTGAATGTGGCTCAAATTAAGAACAATGAGACAATTTTTACTACAAATAAGACATAATGACTTGCTTAGATCTCAGTTTTTGCAGTATGCGTGTAACAAGTAAAAAAAAAAAAATCTGCATATGGGATTAGAAAAATTTTCTTGTATGAAGACATCTTTCTTTTCCCATTGGCAGATCATTTTTGACTTGTTGTAAGCAATTCAGACCTCCTTTTTGTCAGTAAAAAACTTGAAATGAGACATTTTATGACCTGGTCTGCTGAATGTGGCTCAAATTAAGAACAATAAGACAATTTTTACTACAAGTATGACATTATGACTTGCGTAGATTTCAGTTTTTTCAGTGAGCTCCGTCTCTCCACACACTCAGGTCCTGATCCACTGAAGGACTGCACAGCTTTAGCCCCTGCGACACCAGTTCAACTGAGTCACAAAGACATCATTTAACTCAATGAGCAAAGGGTTAAATGCTCCTCAAACAGCGCTGCAGGTAAACCAGTATCTCTTTGCACCAGTGTGTCTTTTGCAGACATTTCACTGAACCATGAAGCATACATTCTAAGTAAAACACACCTTTTCCTGTTTGAATGAGCCTCATTACAAATAGCAACTGATTTGCTAACACTGGTGATGACAGCCCCACATAGTTAGAGTGACGGATGTGCCATCTGCTGAGAGCTGAGGGGAATTGCACCACAGGGGTCACAGAGCTGTTAAAGGCTGAATTTTTAGAGATCAAAACATCAATTCACCTCTGGATGGGCTAAAAATAACATATCTGTACAGTAATGGCGCTTTTCCACGATACAGTTCCAGCCCTACTTGACTTGGCTCTACACTGTTTGGTTAGCTTTTCCACTAGCTGGAGTACAGACTCACAGTGGGCGTGGATCTTTTACCACCGAGTAGGGCTGGAATTGTATAGTGGAAAAGCGCCATAAGTCTGTTAATATGACTCTGACATTTCTGATCTTATAATAATCAAGAGTTGCATCACTCTGCAGCTGTCTGAGGGTCAACACCTGCACTGTGACATTACGCACCACAGAGAGTTTATTTATTTATTCATTGTAATCTGAAGGAGCTTCTATTCACCAGCTCATTTCAGGAAGTGAGCTTGATTTCAAATTGATGATTAGTTTGACATTGGTCATGAGAGGCTCCACGGTAAATGCTCATCATGCACAGTTTGTGAACAGAGTTTGGTGCCATCATAATAAGAGCACACAGTGCAGCTCTGAAGATACTAACAGCTCATTTTAGTCACAATCAGCCACAAAACCTGAGCAAACTGCACTGAGCTGCAGCATCTGTGGCTGCTTTTCAATTTGAATATCATCAGAGCGTTAAGCTTTATGAATCATACCTTGAGATAGTGGAGGAAACGATGCACAGCTACAGTTCTTGATGCTTTCAGCACTTCATCCACTTATTTCTAACAGCACTAAACTCTATGAAGCAGCTTGAAGGTGTGACCCTGACCATCTCCTAATCATGAACTATCTCTGTTTCATTACCTGAGAAGTTGGCCATGTGTGTGCACTCGTCCATCACCCCCTTCATGAAGCTGATAGACTCTCTGTGTAAAGATGGACGACAGCACCTGTCTGAGTCGCTCTTCTTCCCCTGCAGAGGGTTGGCATGAATACTTCTGAAAACAACATCAAAATTGAAGATTAAAACATCTTACAGTGAATAATTTACCCTGTGAATTGAACAAAACATAAAACACATGCTCACAAAAGGACCATCATGCAATTCTGTTAATAATAACTGGTACTGACTTCTGTGTGGACGCCACTCTGGTCCCACTGTTACTAACTGAGAAGAGCTGGTCTACATGGTGTCCATCAATCAGCAGGCCCCGCCCAGTTTTCTGCCCGACTGATGCCCCGCTCTGAGACAGACCCAGCAGACCCTCCAGAGATCCTGGATCCTTCAGGATCTCCTGACCCATCTTGAAGGAGTCAGCCTGGACAACAACAGTGCACAGAGAAACACAGATATTTATCTACTCATCAGGAAGTCATAGCGAAAATAGATTATATTAACATGGCAGAGAACCAGGGCCCTCGGTCATGAAGGACACCCCTGCAACATCTCCACATAGCCAGCCGCAGTTTGATGTCCCTGAACAACCGCCCCCCCCCTCCACTTAGCCGCCTAGATAACATCTCAGTGGGATCTCCTTGTCATGACAGTAACGTTGGACGCCATCAGGACCATTTAGGTTCATTTATTTCTCCTCAGAGAATCAAACTTTCTTCCACCTTTCAATGTCCCATGATGCTCTCTGTCAAAGTCCAAACGGGCAATTTAGTGAAAGGAGACAAGGCCTTTGAAGATGTTTTTGTTCTTCAAGCTCTTCTCTCTCAGACGCCATCTGATGGTTATTGGGCTGCAGTCAGTTCCAGTAAAAAAATTCAAAATGTCTGTCTCACTGCGTCCAACCTCAGCAGCAATGGCGTGTTGTGAGAAGCCTTGCTGCTGATGAACAGACTATTTCACTTTCATTGTTGTTTGCAATAAATCTCTTAGTTGATTTTTTGTCTCACTCCCATTTCTTCTTCTTTTTGCATTTTGGAGCTCGACTTAGAATCTTGTTAAGATACAAAAGTGCCAAATGTAGATTGGTACAATTTTTCAACTGGTCTGGAAACTCTGACCTGTTGTTTAGATCTGGGATAATGTTAAACAAATTCATGCTTTAGATCCCTGTTGTGCTGTAAAGGTGAAAAACTCAGGTGTAATTACTAAATCACCTGAAGAGCCAAACCATGTTTATGTATTAAAAAAAAACACACAGAGAGTAAGATGGTACTGAGCACCTGTGTGAGATCAGCAGTTTCCATGGTGATTAACCTTCAAAGAGATAGTGAGTTGAGTTGCTCAGTTTGTGGTGAATTCTTGCTCTGAATTTCTTGTTGCAGCTGGGTAACCCTCTCTCACTAAGTCCTCCATTCCAGGATAGAAAAAAAATCAATGACAGGCACAACAAAATGATCTCCAAAGATGAGACCGACTTTGCTCAGTGCCAGCCTTAACTTTCAGACTCTTTTCCTTTCAGCTCAGGATCAAGAAAGAATTCTTGAAGAGGTTTCTCTGGACTTAGATCTTAATTTCTGGGGTCACATCAAATCAGTCACCTCTCCTGCTTTTAACTATTTGATGATTATTGCTTGAGTCAAGGGACTGATGTCACATACAGGCATTGAAAGGATGACACATGTATTCATTTCCTGTAGAGTAGATCACTGCCCTGGTCTGTTCACAGGAGCATCAAAACAAGCTGTCCAGCAGCTTCAGGGGGTTCAAAGTGTGGCTGCATGAGTCCTGACAAAAGCTAAAAAGTAGGAGCACATTACTCCACCTTTAAAATCCTTACTCTACTACACACTAACAACAGTCCAGACTCAAACCTGTCCTCTTTTATTGGGTGTTGATCTGTTCTCATTGTAAAAAATAAATAAATAAAGTTGAATGGATCAAAATTATAACGTTAGCCATGAGAAAAGTCAAAGCCATTGTCTCCTCACAGAGCTGAGCAGAACAAAACCAAAAAGGTTTATCATATTATCAGTCCAAAAAAACACACAGAAGAATAATGTGTAGAATTGCTGGTTGTGTTTTTATCCAATCTTCTCTGAAGGGTTGGCTTCAACAACAGCAGACAGAGAGGGAAACAGACAATGTGAGATTAAAATAATCACCAACATATGATGAATCCAACTGTGATAAAAGGGTTTTTAGACTGATGCTCAGACTGAGTGAAGAAGATGATGGAGATGATGATGGGGATGAAGATAAACTCACCCCACAGTACTCCAGCAGGTTAATGATCTCCTCTTCATACACTGAGTTCACCGCATACTGCTTCTCCAGCTCTGTCCAGTTCACTGCTCTGCTGAGGACACCCTGAAACACACACACACACGCACACACGCTCACACACAGGATTTTATGGCTGCTGCTTGGTCATAAAATCAATTCCTACTTTGTTTTAACAACAGGAAGTGACCTCATTAACGTGCTGTTGAGTGTGTGTTACCGTAGTGAAGACGCTGGATGCGGTGGACCAGGACAGACAGGGGACCAGAGGGATCGGCTGCGGCCAGTTAGTCACCGCCAGAGATGCCATCTGCACGATATCAATATATGTGATTCAATAACTGTGAGGCCTCATGAATTCATTCATTTCAAAGCTCAACATTTTACACCAGTTATAGGAGAGAATGTAATTTTATATACTATTGATTCATTCCATTGATTCAATTCCAAACGATATTTGTGGTTTTCCATCTCAATGTTTTTTGTTTTGCACATCTGCTGCCATGAACAAGAGCTCAGGAAAGGAGTGGTGTGATCAGAAAGAAGACAAGCTGGCCATGTGTCCAAACCTATCAACAAAAGTCGACCAAGAGGAAAGTGTGCAGAAGTAAAAGATGTACAAGCAGCAGGGATAACCTTAGCCTGGTGATTATATGAAGAGGGAATTATTTCAAGCCTATATTTCTTCAAAGGTTGATGATTATGGCTTACAGATAATGAAAATCCAAACTTCAGTGTCTCAGAATATAAGAATAGTACGGAAAATCAATAAAAAAAGGAAGTTTTAAACACAAATTTCAGGCCTCTGGAAAGCTTTGTGACTTTCACATTTACCAAGTTTTCTACTAATTTTGCCCCTTTTTACTCATTTTTGCTGCTTTTTGACCATTTTTGCTTCCTCAAACTTATTTTTATTGCTACTTCTTGGTGTTTTTTGCCACTTTTCATGTCTTAGATTGTTTCTCTTGCAATGATAGTTTTCAACAATGTGTCTCTTTGGTTGAGCAGGGTCTGGTATTCAGACACATTTGAGGTTAAAGAGATATTGCACTGTCTGTGATTAGAATATTGCAGCAGGACATATTGAGATTTAATCTAATTTGGAAGTAATTGCCCAGCCCTACTATGAATAATACTCATCATAAATTCAAACAGAGAGAAGTATCACATCCCACTCAGCACTTTCTTGTTTATGGAGCGTCATCTTTATGAAATGACTGTGATGTTGGTGCTGTTCGGAGCATGAGCAGACTGAGTGATATTAAAGATCTGTGTGATGAGGTGTAGCAGATGTGATACATTATGTGTGTGGATGTGTGTGTAAGTTATAAAATGCTCATTTGGACTCACATATCCTCCCATAGAGATCCCGGTCATCCCCAGGGGCCAGTAGCCTTCTCTCTGCAGCCAGCGCAGCAGCACGGTGGACTCCAGGATCAGAGCGCCCCCCATCACAAACAGGTCAGACACGTTCTTCAGACTGGATCTCCTGAAGATTCAAACACACACACACGCTTTACACACACACTCCTTTTGTTTACACTCAGTGACATCATCCAAACTCAAGAAGAAGATGATGGTTTAAGGGAAGGTGAACTTACAGCTGGTCTTTGGGTTTTCGGTATCCATGTGAAGGTTTGTTAAGAAACACAGAGCAGACCAGGAGGGGGGAGGAAACAAATGTCCCTTTGACCCGTCTTAGCCCTACTCTACTCGCCTCTACTCGGTTTGTGTTGCGTTTCCATTAGCGCGGTACTACGCCTCAGACGCCAGTTTTTAGTACCTGTTCTACCCTGGTTCCAAGCGACTAATGGCGATACTAAAAGGTGACATGGACGGACTGCTGGTCACTCATTGGTCAGAGAATGTCGTCTCTGCAGCTTCTGACTCTGTATGAATCACTTACAAGAGGCAAACGAATAAGTCAGCGACGGGTTTTTAATGACATTTAAACGCGACAGCACAGAACCAGACTGAATGAAGACAAAACACAGCCCTAAAATACACCTTCATGATTCCTAAATAAGTTTAAAGTCCTTTTTAAACGAAAAAAGAAGTTAACAGCAAAGATAGTTCTGTTTAAAGAGTCTTTTTGATTAAATCAAAGTTTGTTGGTGTAGGAGCGATCTGTCTGCCACGAGAGTCTTTAAGTACCAATCAGTCCATTAATCCACAGGGAACCAAAAAGGAAAAACAGCTCAAAGAAGAATGATTGATCAATAAAAAATCTCTGGTATACCAGGCCCAAAAATCAAAAATTAAAGCGATCTCACTGGATCCAGGAAAGAGTTGATGTCAGGAAGCAGCTCCTTCGTTTTCCTCCACGTGCAGCAGCACAAGGCTGTTGTTTACCTCTGTTGTCGTGACGCCCGACATTGAGCCGCTGTGTTACTTTAATGAAATCTTTTTAAGGCTTTTTTTTTCTTTAAAGGCCATGGTGGCACAAATGTCAGTACACAATTATGTTTGTGTCGCGTTATAGATGAACATGCACGCACTTCTGCACAGCACTTTAGCGCAGCTGTGTTATAAGATCCACGCCCACCGTGAGTCTGTTGCTGGGCGAGTGGAAAAGCTAACCAAACCGAGTAGAGTAGAGCCGTGTAGGGCTGGAATTGTACAGTGGAAAAGCACCAAAAGTTCAATTAATCAAAGTCCCTGTAAAACGTGGATTTTCTCTTTGTTTGTTCTCATGAAGTTTTTAAGTTTGTTTTTGATGCTGGTCTGACTCTGAACATGGAACAAAGGATATAATAAGGATTCTCCAGAAGCAGTGAGGCCATCCCTGCTTCTTTAATCATCGGCCGAGCCATCAGGGTCCTCCTCCGCCAGAAAAACTACACACACACACACACACAGACACACAGCGTTAAAGAGAGCAGAGTGAACAGAGAGGAGTGAGTTTACGCTGCAATGATCATGACTGGCAGATCTTGTTCATGTAAAGTTTCTTACATGGTCTCCAGTCCCTGCTAGCTGGATGCATACTGGTCTGTGTTTCTTCCACTTCTTAGGAACTATGAACTGGAACCTGAAAAATCAAACACACCTATGAGTCAGACAGGTTTCACATGATCAGAAAGTTTACCTGAGCTCTTCAAGACTCTACTCGACTTGGTATTATCAGACCCTGGATCACAGCATGACAGTCTCTGATACCAACAGACTCTGGAAATGTTCTTAGCTCTCACAGACTCTGGTGGATTTGTACCTGGCTTTCACAGACTCTGATGGAAGGATTCCAGGAACCAGGTGTTCCAGGGGAGAGATCAGGAACCCATCATGGATGTGACAGTCTGTGTGCTCCTCTGTCTGCAAACACACACACAGTTTAACGACAGGAATATAGAAGATAAAGACCATATTGATGTTCAAATCAAGTCATAGAGGGCAAAAAAAGAAGGGAAAGATGGAGAACCTTGTTGATGATAACTGGATAATCCTCCGGTACCAGAACCTGGCACTTCTCCCTGTCTCCAATCGTCTTACGAAACTCAAATATTCTGTGTGACACAAACATCAGGTAAACGTTGGATAAAGAGTAAAAGTTACCTTCAAGAAACATTAAAAAGAGATTAAGTTTAAACTGACATTACATATCACATCACCATTGGATTGAAATCAGGTCAGTTTTACATCACGTCAATATGAGTTTTACATGTAAAACACATCCCATTACCATCAGATTAATGTTGATGAGATAAACATGCTTTTTGTCCACTACTCTGTGTGCACAAGTACAGAAATGAACTGTTAAGGTCTTAAACCATTTCCTGTAGATGTGTTTAATTTTGGGTATGAGTTCAGGCTTCTTTAAATCAGTGTGTAACATTTTTCAGGTCCTTTCAGAGTGAGTCTCAAGCAGACACTTGAGAAAGTGCAGACTCCACTTTAACAGCCAGAGATAGTAGCTTGTAGATTCCAAACATTCGAAGAGAACTACATCTCCCAGAAGGCCTAGAGGCACACAGGGTGAAGATAAAATTCTGCACCATCACTGCATGTGATGGTTTCTCTGTGGGAAGACTATGATGACTCCCTATGCACTCTGTTGAGTTGACTGTGTCACATGATATGTGTTTTAAGTGTGTGTGTGTGTGTGTGTGTGTGTGTGTGTGTGTGTGTGTTTGGTATTATTAACTGGTTTCGTACTTTTTCAGGTCTTCAGGCTTCCCCCATCCCCCGATGAAGAGTTTGGTGAGGAGTAGCCTTCTGTAGAAAATGTCCAGTCTGCTCACACCCATGGACCAGCACCTGGCATCTACACACACAAAAACACACAAACACACACTCATTAAACACCATGAGGGTAAAACATGTCAGGCTGTGAGGTAAATGAGCACACGGAAGGTAAGACGGCTCCTTTAACCATGACTGGACACATTTCTTTGGACAGTCAGTCTCTGAGGTCTTCATTCATCTCATGATGTCTATTGCTGTGACCTACGACGTCTTCTCTGTGCAACAAACCCAAAAAGAAGAAATGGGAGCAAGACAGGTGTCATGACCTCCTGATGTCAAAGCCAAAAAAGCTTTCTCTCTTTGAACGTGGTCGGATTGATGAGCTGCAGGCCTCGCAGCGCAGCGCCATTGTGTAGTGAAGCCCAATAACCATCAGACAGCATCATAGAAAGAACAAAAAACCCTCTTAAAAGCCTCTTTGCCTTAAACATCACAAAATTACCTTTTTAGACTTTGCAAGAGAAAACTTCTATTTCTATTTCAGGAGTTTTCAGGTTGTTTTGAGCTGTGGTCTTAAACTTTTGATCAGCTATTTCCCTTCAATTGTTGTCCTCAATGAATTTCTCACTCACTTTTTTTTGTCTCTCTCCTATTTCTTCTTTTTGCATTTTGAAATTCTACGTTGACCTTTTTGAAGATCCAGCATTGCAAAATGTAAATTTCAGAGAATCTAGATCTTAAGATTTTGATCAGAAGTGTACGTCTGCTAAATCAAAACTGACTTCTCTTGGTTCATTATATCCCTGGAATAGTCCTGTTCATCTGTTTGTGGTGAGTGTTAGTCTTGATATTAACAGTAAGTTACACAGAGGCTTCACCCTGACTTCAGCATACTTAAGTTAAAAACATGGTTTTCAAGAGATTTATGGTTGTTATGTCACTGAAATAACCGCATCACGATGGAGATTAGTCAAAGTTAAGAATTTTCAAGATGTTTCATTTCTTTTGATATATTTCAAGTCTCAAGTACTTGTATTCACTGCAATGGACACCAGTCAACTCAGCCCATTCAATGAGCAAACGCTTAGAGAAACAGTAAAGCTTTCTGTATATAATTCTGTCTATAATTTGTTGTGACTCTGACCAAAGCACCAATAACTGTTCAGGTGTTTGCTCTTCATGTGATCATTTCTTTCAGCGCTTCACTTTATGCTCAGAGAGCCCATCTGTTTGTGCACTTCTTTTCACAAACACATCACAAACGTGCTAGACCACTAACTGTTTGTATCTACAGGCTTCAAAAGAAAAAAACCCAACCAAACTAAACAACCAGGGACTCTGACGCCCCAGAAAAAGCAGAGGAACAACAGTGTTCACTTGTGTCACATACAAGCCTTCATTTTTTAACTGTTTATACATTTACAAAATGAATCTTTACTTAAAAAATAGATCAAAAAAATCAAAAGCTTTTGATACATTGAGTGCTGATGAAGAGGAATTAAAATTCAACAGTCACTTTAAAATACTGATAACGAAACTTCAACTTATTGTGATTATAAACAATATTGAAGTGCTGTCCAAGAATAAAATATGAGCAGAGAGCAAAGGAAATACATTATAATACCTTAAGGGAAATTTGATTTAAAGTGTATCACAAAAGTGAGTACACCCCTCACATTTCTGCAGATATTTAAGTATATCTTTTCATGAGACAACACTGACAAAATGACACTTTGACACAATGAAAAGTAGTCTGTGTGCAGCTTATATAACAGTGTAAATTTATTTTTCCCTCTAAATAACTCAAAATATAGCCATTAATAGCTAATGTTGAATCCTGAGCAGAGTGGCAGCTTCTCTTAAAGCAGATATCTGTTTATAGAGAGGAATAACTACATGATCCTCAGATTACAAATGAGTTGAGCAGGGATGTCATTACACTGCACTGAGTTCCTGATTTTGGTCTCCATACAGACTTTTGTTTCTGCAGACACAAAACACTGCTGATTGGTTGATTCCACTTTGACTAGAAGCAAAACTCAGAGTAAGAAGCAGAGCCCTGAACACAGAGTGCTTTATGATGTGGACTCTGAGTTCAGGCAGGTTCAAACTTAGACAAAAGGACTAAGGTCATGGAAATGTGACACTGAAACTATGACACAGGCTCAGTGTGTGTGTCTGTCTGTCTAAGTGTGTGTGTGTGTGTGTGTTCACATGCTAACTCAGCTGTCACAGCTGACTTGAACTTTGTCCTGCAGGAGTTGTTCATGAATTTCCTTTATAAGCAGGTGTTCATGTAGCTCTCACCTCCTCAGCACGTGACTAACAGTCAGGTCAGTTAGTTCCTGTATAATACTGATTAGTGTGATTGATGACATCATCTTCATATAATAATACTACAAATGCAGTGGTTGTGAGCTGTTGGGCTGCAACATGTATACCCCTGTTATATTCAGACTTTCCGGTGACACACTCTCCCACACACCTGCACACACACACACCCTCACACATTTCCACAGTACCTCACTCAGACGTCTGCTCTCTTCTCTGGACCTCTTCAGCCTGCTGGCTAACAGCTAACAGCTAACAGGTCTGTCCTCTCAAAGGGCGAATCATTCAACAGCAGGCAGCTGGTGACGTCACGACGAAACATTACCGGTCTCCTTCAAAATAAGAGCACACCTTCAAATCACTCTTCCGAGGACGAGGACACTGAGCGTGGGAAAATAAAAGTATTGTCAGAACTGCATAGAATATGACTCAGTTTATTGAGTTTACAGTCACTTATGGATCAAATAACCTCCCAATCAACCATTCAAACCCACACTATTTCACTAATCTTATCTGTCTCTAACACTGTATTTTTGTGTATATGTTGCAGCACATCCCCCCAATAAGTCAATATTGCACATAAAAAGTCACAATTTTGAGATAAAGAGTCGAAATTGTTTAAGACAACAGCAAGACCGAGACTAAATTGTGACAAAATGTCAAAATCTTGTGATTTAGTCAAAACTGTAGGGGAACAAATGTCAAACATTTCAGAAAAAATGTAGGATTATGAGATAAAAAATGAAATTGTTAAAATATCAAAGTCAAAATTTGACATAACGAAGCAAAAATTGTGGGTAGACAAGTCAAAACCCGAGAAAAAAAATCGTCAAAACTGAGATGATACTTAAATATTTTTGAATCAAAAATTAGAAAAAAGTCAAAGTTCTCAGATTAAGTCAAATTCTTGAGGTGAGAGTCAAAATTATGAGCAAAAAGTAAAAAAATGTGCCTTTTATCACAAAATGTTGAGTAAATAAGGGAAAAATTATATATATCTATATATATCCATACATATATAGATATATATACACAAAGCCAGCTTTTCATTTTATATTTTTAATCAGCAGGAATTCTATTTTTTTCTACTGAATATTTTTATAATGAACCCCTTTCAAACATCTAAACTATGACTGTTGTATGGTGTTAGTTTAAGCAGACTGTCAGTCTCCATTGATGTGTGTTAGAGGAGGATCAAAACAAATTTGATGACTAATTTCTGCAGAAATCCTGTTTGATCCAAAGGGTTTGCATACTTTTTTTTGCAGCTGTATGAGTAACTCTGTTTTCAATAGCATATTAAATACCAGCCTTATCAGGTGTTGCAATGATCACATTTTTTGCATTGTAAATGATATATTTTATGAAACTAAGGGATGACTCTGGAATGAAAACACTGCAGGTTTCTTTATTGACATTCATTTAAACATGGCAGCGCACAGACAAGAAATGACATCATCATGTTACAACAGTGAAGTAGATGCAAATCAATAGGCCAACAGGTGTGTTAGTAACCTTCTGGACACAGTTCAAAAAGAGTCCCAGTCCTGGGCTTTTTACACGTGATCCAGACCCAGGTGGTCTGGACCAGACCCAGGTGTTCTGGATCAGCCCATGTTTTGTCGATTTCCATATCCTCTGCGGTGAGAGTCCTTCCAGTCGTCCCAGTTCCTGGCCTTTGTCAGAGACTCTTCGTCGTCATTTTCAACCTGTTTCTCTTTCTCTTCTTCTTCTCTTTCTTTGGCGTCAGAGTCCTCCTCCACAGCCTCCCTGCGTGGGATGCCCTGATCTGGTAGAGCTCCTTGTTTCCTGTGCTGTTCATACCAGTCATCCACTGTCATGGTGGGGAGGCTGGGGTAGCCAGCACCAAACACCTGAGCCTGATTTAAACCAAACAGAAAAATATGAGTGTCAGAGAAGCTCAATAAAACCAGAATATTCATAAAATGAAATTCAGAAATCAGATTGAAAAATGCCTCTCTGATGGTTTAAAGTTTATATTACAGGTGTTCAGGTTTAGCATCTTTGACAAACAGATATTAAGATGATGTATAAACTCTGGTCATTGTGGAGATTCTTCTTCAAGGTCATTTTCAAGTGTCATCTGAGTATTTGAAACAACTATCTGGTAGAATCTGGGGAGTGTTTGAGGATTTTTGTGCATTTATTTGAGTTGTGTGAGAACAGGTACGCTTCACATCTTATCACACGACAGCAGAGCCTGTGTGCAAGTTCAGCCATTGGTGATGAAAACAGGCTGTTTGTATTAATGTTGAAAAATGGATTACCAGTGTGTATAAGCCAAGTTAACACCCCCACAGAACATTACATTTAATGGTAGTAGACCCTACCAACAGTGACCCTGTGGCTGGATTACCACACCTGTTTGGCTGTTTAAAAGTGGACATCATGCCTATGCATCACTGCCTGGAATAGATATTTAGGGATCAAATGAATCCTTTGGAAAAGTATGATGATGTGGAGCTAAACAACAAATTTAGTTTCAGGAGACATGACATTTTTCAGGAAACAGAGGGGGACATGATCTTCTCTCAGTCCCACTGTTACCACTTGCCATGTGAATTGCTGTTTATGCATGGATAAAGGTTTTCCAGGAGGTTCCCTGACATATGACGTCCTGCACCTGTCTCACTTTCATGTCACAATTGGTTAATTGGCCAAATATTTGCAGTTATATGCATGTGGCTAACGCTTTAGCCAAACTGGTTGTTCCATAACAGTACGTTGAGACTCATGGTCCTATTTGTGTAATGACTCAGCTCATCATGTTGGTGACTCCTCAAATCAGCTGAAAGTGTTTCTATCGTTTTTCAGAGGTATTACACTATCAGATCAACATACTTCTACACACTATTACAGAGGTACTGTTGAGATTCTCCTGACTCTCTACCTGCATGGCGTCCTTGGTGAGGATGAAAGGTTTGATGGGAGCTCTGGGGGGCAGGTTCTGCTGCCTCGGGGCGTTCTGTTTCAGTCCTTCCATGTTCTTCAGGATCTCCTCCTCCTGCTCGATACTCTCGATCTCCTCCAGACACACGCCGATCCACCTCTTCACGTTCAGCAGGTAGAACTCTCTGCTCACCTCCTCGTCAGCCTGCCCGCTCTCCACTGCTTTGCGGGCGTCCGCCAGTCGAGCCTCGAGCTCCTTCTTCTGGCGATACCGCTCGATCTTAGCCTGCCTCTGTGCAGCCATGCCAACCAGGTCAGCTGTGCCTGACTGAAAGAGGAGGTCACATCAGAAGATCAGGCATTAGAAACATTCAGACTGCATGTCACGGCCTCAGATCAGCAGCAAAAAGCTTGGAAGCAAAGACACATCTCAGAGCAAAGAAAAGCAGTGCTAAAGATCTGCTTGGCCATTCAATTGTGTCCAAAACAATTGCAGATGGTGCAAATGACTTCAAACTGACACCAAACTGCCTTGCATGAACTTTCAAAGAGGAATATTGTGCTTTTTTAAGTCCTGACTCTGTCCCTCACTGGTATTTTAATAAACCCTTGTGTCAGCCTCTGTCTTCTTAGTGTTTCATTGAGAATGGATTTTGAGTGTCTTTAAAATACTTCCTCATGGCTTAGCTTCTGTTGTTATTTCTGAACCGTTGACCCCCTTCACATTAACATGGTCATCTAACAAGAACCTCCTGGTGATACCAGTAAATCTCAGGGTTAAGGCAAGCCCCTTGAAGATGGACTTCACTCCTCTTGCTATTAAATGTGCTGACTGTTTACTTATTAACTAAATCTTTTAAGACCCACTTTTTAGATACAACTTCAAGTTCATCTTATTCATTTCTACCTCTGAATGTTTTTGTATGTGATGGAGGTTTTTTTGTCTTCTCTGTATATTATTTTCCTGAAAAATTGTTGTTGCTGTTTTTGTACCCTTCTGTCCAAACGTTAGTAGAAATACTGAACACTAAAAGTCTTGGTCTTGTCTTGTTCTCACTTTTTGGGGGTATTTGTACTTTTATGAGTAGATTTTCAAGTCTGTACTTTTACTTGTGCTTAAGTAATCATTATGGCATGTAATCTACTTAGTAACTTTTAAATCATAGTTGAGTACTGAGTACAATTTTCATTAATATCTAGACCTTTTATCTGCATTTTTGTAGCCAGTAAGGTGATTTGATAGCAAACAAGCCAATGAAAACCAGGACATATGGATGAAAAACAAAACAAAACAAAATGTGAATGAATGTCAATGATTGATTGCTAATTGATTTTGCGTTAAGAATTCAACCAGTTCAAAATGTGTTTGTGGATATTCTATCAATAGTCCTGGCAGCAGATGCACCTCATCTAATTTAGTTATTTGTCTGCCTGAGACCTTTGCTGAATAAGGAAATAAAAACTTCAAATGAGAAAAAAAAACAATGAAAAATGAGTGAAAAACACTTGTTTTCTATCTTATCAGTTATTAATGATTATTGATTGTTAGCGTATTAACTATTGGCAAAGCAAAACTCAGAATGTAGAGCCCTATCTGGAGAGGTGACAGTGACGTCACCAGTTTAAAGTAACTAATAATCTGAGTAGTTATTTTGATGAATACTCTGTTCTTTTACTTGAGTATTTTTCCTAACACCAGTACTTTTACTTGTGATTGAGTAAATTTTAGCAATGTAACAGTACTTGTGCTTGAGCAGAGATTTTCAGTACTCTTCCCACCACTGAACATGGGTTGTAGTGTCATTATAAAGATGGTTGCCTGGTGATGTCTGATTTTCTGTCAGCTCTGAAAATCTTCTTCTCTCTAATGTTGGCAGTAGAGATGTTGTTACATTAAATGAGGCCATTCAAAGTGAGTGTGTTCTGCGGAATAATAACACTTTAATCATGGTGTATTTTCACCTTGGCCGCAGTGGCTCCGTGGTGGGGCTGCTCCTCCTCTGGACCCGGACCGTCCCTCCTCCTCGGCAGCTGGAACTGGCTCACCTGGTAGTCCTTACACCGGCTCAGGAAGTCCATGAAGAGGTCCCTGGCGGCTCGGACGTTGTTGAGTCTCTGCTCTCTGCTGGTGATCTTCAGGGTGAGGGCCCCTCGCAGGGCGGGCAGCAGCAGGTACCTCAGGTCCGTGGTGGAAACTTCCTCCAGATCCTCGTTCCGACTGAACAGCTCCAGCTGCTCCACCATCCGGGCCGCCTCCTGCAGCTGGGCCAGGGCGGTGCGGACCCGGAGCTGGAAGCTGCTGGAGCCGGGGGGGTCCGTACAGTCCTCCAGCTCCTCGTAGGTCTTCCAGCCCCGATCCAGCAGCTCGCTGAGTCTGGGAGGATCAGACTGATGCTGCTCACTGCTGGGCTCGCTGTCCGCCATCTTTACTCACTTCAGGACTGCGTCTTCTTCGTCTGTGTTTTCGTTTTGTGGTGCCATGTGTTTGATCAGCGCCCCCAGCGGTCACTCGTGGAACAGCACCCGGAGGCAACTTACAGTACAAGAAGATTTACCAGTTTATTTTTCACTATTTTTTAATATTAATAAATGAACAAAACTATGAAATCCCATTTCTACCAAGGAAATAAAACAATTGGAAAAGTATAAAAAAGTTCCCGTAGAACAGAAGTAATATACAAACATAACAGATACTATGAGAAAATACTATCTCATAATAGTTTTCTTTGGTTTGTGTTGGGTTTAAGCACCCAACTGGCTATCAGCTGCTGTCGAAAGAAGCTCCAAGGCACAGATACTGAGTTAATGCTTTTGCAAAAGGGAAGTCTGATCAGAGGTGCATCCAGCACTCTGACTCCTATCAGCTTCGAAGACTTCCCCGTTGTTCAGCTCTTTTATTCACAGTGACAAACATCATCTGGGTGTGATCGTATAGTCATTAGTCATGTAAAAACCAGCAGTTCACAGGCAGATCATATTTGAATGGATATCATGTAACCACATTCTGTAAACAGCTGATACCTACTTTGTGCATGAGCAGTCTGTCCTTGACGTCAGAATGATAACATAGATTACAAGCATCGCAGTACAGCATTTCTCCATCATTGAAACAGTATCTCATGATTTGACTCACTATCTCATTATTTTATTCTATTTTATTCTTCTCTTAAATGAAACAAGATTCTATAGTTAAAGCCCACATGGTTTTGTTCATTTATGGAAAAAAAGTTGTAAAAAAGTGAAATAAAAACAAAGTTGTTTCGGTCCTTTAATCAACACTGTTTCATGGCTCATACCTTGGGGCACTGACAATATCTAACCAATGTAATAAAATCAAAGCACAAACCAGAGACATAACCTAATCTTTAACTTTTTCAATTGTTGTCCTTTTAACTGGTGGTAACAGGCTCACATACATATTTGCCAGAAAAAAAGAAAAATTGACCCTGCCTCTCATAATCATGGCCAAGCAATTTCATTTTTGTATTTTTTTTTGTTAAAAAATATAACCCACGTATTAATCTTGACATTTCAATCATCAATATGCAAAGATTTTACAGTGTGGAGCCTTTCAACTCTCAAAAGGGCTGAGTTACTACCTAAATAATATTTTTATAGAGTCATTTCACCCATACTGAAATAACAGCAGACACTTGGATAAAACAGGTTAAGGCACTTTAATATCAGAAATAATCAGATTTATCTTCAGGTACAAACTGATTTATAAAAGAGTTTTTAAAGCACTCAGTTTCACACACAGTCCATTCTTCTTCTTCTTCTTCCTCTGATGAATAAGTTCATATCTCCTGAACTCTGACACCTGTCCTCACAGTGCTTCAGACTCATCCAAATTAACTAAACAGGACAAAACCAGGAATATAAACATTTGTTTCACAACACAGGACAAAGTAAGAAAACTGAGT
This sequence comes from Thalassoma bifasciatum, assembly GCA_008086565.1. NCBI lineage: Eukaryota > Metazoa > Chordata > Actinopteri > Labriformes > Labridae > Thalassoma > Thalassoma bifasciatum. The sequence continues at coordinate 21,513 of RPOG01002607.1, read as the reverse complement.
TCATTGCGTGAGCTCAACGTTAAGATCATATGGCAGAACAAATAATTAATAAAAACACGATGAAGACTTCCAAACACATCTCAGTGAGGAAATGTTTTAGCATAGCTTTGAACTTTCTGCTTTTCATGAGCTCATTTGTGTTTTATTAATGGTTGAGAAAGAACCATCCATCTGTTAATCTCAAAAAAATTCATGTTCATTCATTACATCATACATAAGGTTTCTATTTATCCACAATCTCATTTTCATTGTTAGTCCATGTATTATTAAAATAACCAAGGACTTCTATTTGTTACAAACCCTGAGAAAGAGAGGGAGAGACAGAAAGAGGGAGAGTAAGTCAGATCATTTGTTCGGAATCCACCAATCAGGAGCCTTTATCCACAACATTGTTTTATAGGGCCAGGTCTGTGGATGACTGATGGGTGGGGGTGGGGGTCTGTGTTCGACTGACAGCCTGCCGTCGGTCATGACAGATGTAGGATGAGAGTCTTTGATCATCAACATCGGTGGGAGAGTTTGGCACTGCAGGTCAGATCCAGAGATCTACAGTCTTTATACAGGCACTGATTCTGTGTGTGTGTGTGTGTGTGTGTGTGTGTGTGTGTGTGTGTGTGTGTGTGTGTGCTGGCTGACACTCTCAGAGAATGAGCCATGGCTGATCAAACAGAGTAACCTGAGGATGATGCTGAGAGGACGTCATCACTTCAACTCAACAGGAAGCTGGGGGGAAGTAAGAGAGACAATCAGCCAATGGGAAGTCAGGACAGAGCTCAGCCAATCACCATGTTACCACATATAAAAGTTACACACCTGTAGGGGTACCCATGATACTTTGCTCTGAAGATGGACAGCAGCCAACTAAAGAAGAGCATCACCAGACCGATACCTGCAACACACATGACTGACACACAACATACACACACTCAGTTACACACAGCTGTCAGAGAAGAGCAGGACCAGAAGAGGTTCAGGTGTGATAGTGTGTGTTCTCACTCTTTCTTTTCCCGATGTCGAGGTCAGAGGTGGCAGCCTCACACAGCAGCACCATCCCAAAGGTCACAGCAGCATCTGACGCTCAGGTTAAGGTGGATAACAACAACACAGGTGATGGTGAGGAAATGGTACAGTACAGTGTTATAGAAGCATGTCTTTGACTTCCAAGTATTTTGAGTCTTCTTCAAAAGTGAGGGTGAAACGAATCCAGGGATTGACAGGCAGATTGGTGTGCCTGACTTTCATGGTGAAGAGGGCCCAGTTCTCCAGGTTCCAACTGTCACTAATGGTCAGGAGCCACTGTTCTCCATCAAAGGAGTCAGCTGAGGCTGTTTAGGCCTCTGATCAGGACGCTTCCTGGACATCTCCCTTTAGAAGTGTTCCAGGTCCATTTCACTGCAAAGTAGACCCAGAACTCATTGGAGGGTACATGTATCTCACCTGGTCTGGGAACACTTTAGGATCAGGATTAGCTGGGAAGTGTTGCTGAGGAGAGGAGTGTCTGAGCTGATTTGTTTGGTCTGCTGCCTTGTGGCCTTACGCGGATAAACAGAAGAGGAGGAATGAAAGGATAGGTGGATGGATGAAAATGCAGCTATAAATTTATGATGTCAAGCATAATTTGATACAGATTCACTTCCAACTATCAAGTTTGGGACTTCTCCAGTAATTTCTCAGGGTTAGAATAATATTAATAAATGTAACCAATCCTTGCAGACGTCCCACCATAATCTATCAGCCACAGAGCAACGAATCCCTACAAAGTCATCATTGTCAGCACTATACTATACTACACTACACAAATGGAAGTCAACATTTTGGTTTTATGTTTCACAAAAACAACACTGCAGAGAAAACATTTCACACTGTGTCCTAATGATTGGAATTGGGGTCATATTGACAAAAGGTGAAGAAGAAGGATACTGAAGAGGAGAACGATGTGAGTCTCAGCCACAAACTGAGCCTGACTGCTGCCATGAATGTAACTCTGAAAGACACACACACACAAACAAATGATGTTGGCTCTTATAGAAACATATGATAAAATAAAGAGTGAGTATCTCGATATGCAAGTGTGTCTGTTACCACTTGTCCAGTGCTTGGGTTCTTGTGAGCGTACGGGGGTCCTCTGATGTGATTCCACATCTGACCTGAAGTCATGATCAGGACAAAGCACTAAAACACACATACAGAAACATGTTCATTATGTTATGTTACAATGAACAGACATCAGGCATGTTAGAAAAGAGATGAGTCGTGTGTACACTATCTCTCCATCCAGTTAAATATTCAGTGTGTGCAGGAAACTAACTGACACAAGTCAACTTCCTGCAGATATGGAACATACTGTCGTAGATATCTCTCTTATTTACACTTCTCTGACAACCCGTTTACTGTTTGAATCACACAGAAATGTGATGGTGGGAAAAAGTCATTCCACCTGGGCCGTCAGTCCAGCCTAGTGGTTGGTTATGTCTCAGAAGTGAAGTAGAATGTGTGTGTGTGTGTGTGTGTGTGTGTGTGTGTGTGTGTGTGTGTGTGTGTGTGTGTTTGTGTTACCAGTGCAGAGAAGGCCCACACGTTCCTGTTAAACAGGAACTCCAGGTTGTGTCTGCGCAGGTAGGCGAGTCCTCCGATGACAGCGAGCAGGAAACCCAGCAGCAGAGGACCAGCATAGTTTGGAGGACGGATCACCCTGATCTGAATGATAGGAGAGTCTCATCACCATCATCATCATCATCACCTTCATCATGTGAGTGTCCAAACCCTCAGGTGAAGGTTACCTGTACGTCCGTCCTGTCAGCCACCCAGCGAGCCAGCTGCTCCGCGGCAAAACCTCGAACCTGCAGCTCATAGGTGTCAGAGCGCCGAGGTTTCCCTTTGTAGGGGAAATGGAGGAAGGTAGGAGCAGAGTTCATGTTCAGCTGAAACACAAACAGAAATAATTGACAAACCCAGAAACTCTCATAAAAAATGAATAATAACTGATAAACACATAAAAATAAATGTCAGATCTGTGATTTAAATGTTGTCAAAAATAACCTACAGATCCATAAAATCTTGGCTCTGATCAACTAATCAGCTGATTTAAAGACTTAAGGATCTTTCTGTTTGATTCTCTGATCTGTCCCAGGAGGGATTTTGAAAAGACCCCGAGTTTCACCATGAGATCTGAGCTCTTTCACTTTCAGATAGGAAAATGAATTTCAGTTTCTGAATGCCATGTATGAAAATTAAAATAAGAAACTGAGTTAGATGAATAAAACCTGACCCTGACCCAGTGATGCTCACAGACTCAGGTACCAGAGTAACTGACTCAAAGCTTCCTCCCTCAATGACACTGAAAACCAAAAATTGAGCACACTTAAAAGGTTATTTTATGCCAGAAACAGGCTCCTGTTTGGTTATTTCAATATTTCTTTCCTCTTCTTTTTTTTCCTAATAGACAGCTGACAGTCTGCAGGTCACCTGTGTTACAGGTAACATAAGAGTTGTGATACGCTCAGTGAGTGTGTGTAACCGGCTTTGCATTTTATTCTGTTATTTTCAGTCATAATATCGTACATTCATCATACAGATTGTAGCTGTGAAGATGTCTCACTCTGACTCTAACACAAGGACCAATAGTTATAGTGAACAGGCTTATGTTCCATCAGTCTGTCATTCATCTCCACGGTGAATGATCAACACCTGCCAGTAGATACATAACACCTGGTTGTTAGATTCATACAGGTGTGATTTTTTACAGCATGCTGTACAAATATACTGTGTTAATTTATGCCTTCTTTTGTCTTCAGACCTCTGAAAGCTCTTCACACTGTTTGTCACATTCACTCATTCACACAACATTCACACACTGAGGCAGATGCTGCTACGTTAAAAGCCCATTAAAGGTAATTAATCCTTTCCACACACTGACTGAGGTTAAGGGTCGGACTAAGGACAGTTTAGCATGTGGACAGCAGGAGCATGGGGTTGGACCCAAATTATAGTTTTATGACTATTTAACATGAGGCTTTCATGCAAGTAGTGATGGGTAACTTTCACATTTGACCAATGCGGGACCACTACCTAGTACCTGGAAACCAATACCAGCACTCAACGGTACCAGTTTTTGGTAGTTTTCTGTGTATTTATGTGGTAATAAATGTTGATTGGTTCAATACTGAAATCTCGAAAAATTAATTCAACATATTTGTTTTTCTATATATAAACCTTAACAAATATATCAAATCAACATTCAACTGTTTGAACTGTAATATCGCAGTTGTTAAACAAATTTCTTCAACATGAAAACCCTTAACTAAAATTAGCTACAACTTTAGTGATTCAACTACAACTACACAGTGTTTTTTCTTAATGACGCACAAATGAAAACCCAGCTCTACCCACTCCATGCTCACGACTGCCATGGAAAATCACCTGCTCTCCCACTCCCTCATGGTCACAAGGATGCATTTAGGTATCGAAACGTGGTACCGTTTGATAAATACCCATCCCTAAATGTAAGCATATCTAATTATATTAACTCACTTCAGTTTGATTTCACCATGATGGGAAAGGTAAGGTGGATGATGAGCTGCCTCAGTGAGTGTATCGAGCAACTTAGCTCAACACTGCAGTTACCTGTTTGTTAATGTCAAGAGTTTAACCACAATCAACCAGACACACTTCACACAGGGACATGGACACACACATAACTCTCTGAAAAACACACAGATACACAACAAGGAAAAGACATTTTATCAGGAAGTAATCTCACCATCTGGAAAACGTCCGATCCTTCATCAAAGTCGACAGAAGCAAAGAAGATTCTGTTGGTGAAGGCGGAGGAGTATCTCCAGGAATTAGCCAGTACCTGGAACTCCTCATCAGCTTGTCTGAGATAGGAATAGAACTTCAGTCATACAGTCTCTTCTGTAACAGTGGTGAATGTTTGGTCAGGGGGTTTACCTGCAGACTCCACACTGTCTCTGAGGCTGCAGCGCCGTGAACATGATGACCACTGAGTAGTTTCTGGGCGGAGCTTTGACAAAGCGTCTGAACTTATCTCCATTCATTCTGATGACTGAACGCTTTGACGCCCAGTCCATCATCTGAGACACTTTCTCTGACAGCAGGGTCTGCATGCGCACACACACACACACACACACACACACACACACACACACACACACACACACACAGATGGAGCAGGAAGTGCATATATTAATGAACCCAGACTGTTTGAACTTGATGGCTTTCCTTTTTTAAAAAGTTTGCAAAATTTTCTAAAAATCCTTTCCCCGTCATCTTTATAATGTACTGAGTGTAAATTAATGTGAAAATTTCTGAGTTCAATTGACTGAAGCATCAGGCTGCAGCAAAACAAAATTGAATAAAGTAAATGAGTCTGAATGCTTCCTGTATGGACTGGATATGATCTAGTTCAGATAATTATTCATCTCTCAGGTGTGTCCTCAAGTGTGACCTAAAATAAACACCTCTCTGTATTTCTCACAGTTTGAATTGGACATGTTTAGAGTAAAAAATGAATGGATGAGCTCTGACAGGTGTCTCAGGTGAGTTTATCTGATCAGTTTGATGTTTCCTCAGCTCATAAAGACTGAGAATAATCACCTGTACAACACGTAGCAGATTTAATGACATGACATAAGTGCTGTGGTATCTCCCACGCTGTCAGGACCTTTCTTTAAATAAAGTTTTATGTTGTGTTAACCCTCTGTCAGACGTTAGCTGGCTCTGTTAGCCCTGAGCTCTCTGTCAGACTGACACGGACTGACTTTAAAAGCTTGAAGAAAACATTTCTGAAGTCTGTCCGTCCACTCGAGATGTGTTGGGTGTGTTACCTCTTTCTTCTTCTGTGCTTCTGCCGCTTCATGCTGCCACATAAAGACGATAAACACACAAACACAAAGTTTTACAAACATCCTGTTCACGCTGCTAACGCTGCTAACACCGCTGCACACACACTCCTGTCAGACTACAATTGGTCAGCGCTCAGCCAATCACAACGCTGCTTCTTCTTCCCCTTGTTTCAGAGAGCTCTCAGAGGTTAATTTAACAGCAGCGCCCCCTAATGTTTTTCTTTTGAAGTGATTCAGATTATTTCTATCAGCATTAGAATGTTTTTATTCTGATAGTTGAGTAAATCACCACCACCCCCCCCCCCCAAAAAAAAAAAAAAAAAAAAAAAAAGCACAAAAAGAGCCATAGAGGCACATTCAACCAGAAATGCACATTGGAAATGTTACATCAGTGATAAGAGAAGAACAAATGAGATAATACCATAAAAATATAAAGCATAATAATCCGAATCCCCATTTTCAATAAAGTTTGGCAGTTATGTAAAATGTAATTGACAGAGAATACAGTTATTTGTGAATCCTGTTCAACATATATTCAATTGAATACCCTAAAAAGACAAGATATTTATTCTTCAAACGAGTAAACATAATTGGTTCTTTCTTCATTTGTTTTCTTTTGTGAAAATATTCAGTAATTTTTATGCCTGCAAAACATTCCTAAAGAGCTGGGACAGGTTCATGTTTCCCACTGTAATACATCACCTTTGGTTTTAACGACACTCAATAAGTTTTTCGGGAACTGAAGACACTTATTGTTGATGCTTTTGAGCTGGAATTCTTTCCCAGCTCTGGTGTTTGTTGTTGTATTTTGTGCTCCATAATGTGCCTCACATTTTCAATGCGAGACAGATCTGGATGGCAGACAGGCCAGTCTTGTAGCTGCACTCTTAAACTACAAAGCCACACTGTTGTAGCATGTGCAGAATGTGTCTTTGTTTCATCATCTTGCTGAAATAATCAGTGATGCCCCTGAAAATGACATTCCTTGGAAGGCAGCATGTGTAGCTCCAAAACCTGTATCTGTCAGTATCAATGCTGTCTTCACAGATATGACGGTTACCCATGATGCCATGTGCACTAACACAACCCCATTACATCACAGATGCTGGTTTTGAACTTTACACTGGAAACACTCTGGACGGTCTCTTTCCCTCTTTTGCCTGGAGGACTTGAGGTCCATGATTTCTAAAATCAATTTGAAAAGTGGACTCATTGGACCACAGCAGACTTTTCCATTTTGCTACAGTCCATTTCAAATGAGCTCTTGCCCAGAGAAGGTGGCAGCGTTTCTGGATGTTGTTGATATCTGACTTTGTCTTTGCATGGTAGAGTTTGAACTGTCACTTATAGATGTAAGGATGAACTGTGTTAACTGACAATGGTTTTCTGAAGTGTTCCTGAGCCCACGTGTTAATATCGTTTACACAATGATGTAGGTTTTTAATGCAGCGCCGCCTAAGGTCATGGGCATTCAATGTTGTTTTTCAGCCTTGCTGCTTACGTGCATAGATTTCTCCAGATTTTCTGAATCTTTTGATGATATTATGGTCTGTAGATGATGAAATCCATAAATTCCTGAAGCATTGTTCATAAACTGTTAGACTATTTGTTCACGCAGTTGTTGACAAAGTGGTGAACCTGGTCCAGTCTTTGCTTGTGAATGAGTGAGCCATTTGGGGATGCTCCTTTTTTACCCAATCATGACACTCACCTGTTTCCAATGAACCTGTTCACCTGTGGAAGGTGTTTTTCCAGCATTCCTCAACTTTCCCAGTCTTTTGTTGCCCCTGTTCCAGCTTTTTAAGAACAGGTGCAGGCATCAAACTCAAAATGAGTGAATATCTGCAAGAACAAAAAAAAACCAAACAAAATATAAAAATTAGAACAAAAAAAAAGATATTCATCCGTTTATCTGTTTCAACAACAAATATCTAGTCCTTTTAGTGTATATACAGACAAATCTTGATCAAACAGAACTCACAGGTTCCTAACAGTGGTGCTGTTGGGAATATTAGATAAAGATGCCTGATGCAGTTTTCAGTCGTAAGAGAAACCTTCTCCAGGGTATTTAAGTCCAATGACAGTTAATGAACATGACACACACACACACACACACACACACACACACACACACACACACACACACACACACACACACACACACACACACAGAGGACTAAATCAAAGAAACACTGATCATAACAGTACCTCTGAAGAACCACAGCTTCACTTGGTCCAGCAGGGGGCGTTAATAGAAACAGCAGTTAGAAGAGTCGGTCGCCTTCTACACCGCAGAAGAAGAAGCAGAATCAGCAGAAGCAGTAGAAGAAGAAGGAGGAGCAGGAGAAGAAGTGGTCTGTAGTTTTGTGATTTTGTTTTTGTGTCTGAGGATGTCAGAGGAAACTCACCTTCACCTGTCTGACTGAACCACTCAGGTACGTTAGCATGCTAGCATGGAGCTAACCGCTGTGTACAGGTAAACACAGCTCGTGCTTGTTTTCTGAGGGTGTGTGTGTTTGTGTTAGCTCCAACGATGCTAACTGGTAAGATAGCTCACAAAGAAAATTTTTTCACTTTATGGAGAGACGTTTTCAGACAGACAGGTGAGACTAACGTTACCTGTCTGTCTGTAAACACACACACAGTTATACAGAGTGAGTCTAAAGCTGGAAATATGTGTGTGAGTGTGTGTGTTTTGGTTCACAGGAACGGTCATGAAAGGTGTGTAGTTTACCTGGTTAACTGCAGCTAACAGTCACAGAGTCACGTGACTGTAATGAGCAAAACACACTTTACTGTAGCTATGTTTACAAACTGTTCATACCACGTGACCTGCTGCTCTAATGTTGGGTGTATGTATTTCTGTGTGTGTGTGTGTGTGTGTGTGTGTGTGTGTGTGTGTGTGTAGTGATGGGTCCCAGAAGGAAGGCGTCTAAGCTGCAGCCTGTGGGGGGCAGCAGTGGAGGGGAGGAGATCCTGAAACAAAATGAGCTCAAAGACTACATCAACGAGCTGTCACATGAAGTCCTCTGTCACATCTTCAGGTACACACTCACTGTGTCACTGGGTCATCATGTATCAGTGTGTGTGTGTTTGTGTGTGTGTTTACAGCTCTATGGGCTGTGTGTAATGGTGCCTGTATCTTACACCAAGATAGTGCATTGCCTTACTCTAAACTAGAGCCAGACCAATATGGGATTCTTGGGGCCGATGCCAATACCGATTCTGGGGGCAAAGAAAGCTGATGTCCCATATATCGGCCGATATCCCACATATTTACTGATACGTGAAATGAGAACATTGATACACACAGGATATAAACTGTTCATGAACAGAAATTGTTATAACACCCAAAAAATGATTTTGGGTATGACACAGCGACGTTAAAATGCTGTATTATAGTCTTTCTTTAGAAAAAGGTAGACATGCATATTTACAGATGCATTTATCTCTGTCTATTTAGCAAAAAAGCATCGGCATATTATAGTCTTACATTAGGTAATGGTGGACGTGTGAGTTAACAGTAGCATTTATCATTAGCAGAGAGCAGCATGCAGCCTGACACAGACACACAGGAGCAGGAACCACACAATCTCCACAGAAAAAATCGGCTACATAATGGCCAATGTCGATTAATTGGCCCAATTAATCAGTCGGGCTCTGCTCTAAACCCATAACCCAGTCCTATTTATGAGTTCAAAGTTGTGGCTTGAAATCAGTGCTGCCATCATTTTGGATGATCAGCTCATGTTGGACTGAACATTTTTAACCATGGCACCAAACACACAGACATGAAACATGTAAAACTCACATTGAATACATCTTATCATGGAAACCTGTCCTTATTTAGACTTCTTCAGTATCATTTAAATCCCTTTGGTCATGAATACCCTGTGATACATTGTCTTTGTTGTAGATGCTCATATTCAATTTCAAACAGATCATCAACTGTAGAGAGAGTGAACAATAAGAGCGCTGTGTCTATGAGTTATGATAGAAAATGTCTTTATGTATGGTCCAAAAAAATCCTGCCATGTTGATGGTTGAGCTCTGCTGAAATGGAGCAGAATAGAGTTGAACAAAAATGTGCAGTCCCCATAACTGTAGGCTCTACCTCCCATATTACTTTTGGAATAAGAATGTGCCTCTGCCATAGACTGTAAAAAATAATGGGTGTCATCTCACTTGCCTGGAGGTGAGGCTACCACAGAAACTGCTCCCCCTGGTAACTGGCAGCAGTATAGACCAAAAACTGTCTCCCCTGTTCAGTTGAATGGGGAAGTGGTCAAACCTTAAAAAGACAAATTGTAGAAATATTTCTCACATCTGTATGTGATATAAAGTCTTTATTGGGCTGCATTGTGTTCAAATCCTCTTTTTTCTGAGGAGGTTCTTTGTCATTACTTGTTGGAGGTTTAAAACAGGGTTTGATGATCATGTTTCACAGGGATCGACAGCTGCCATTCTTGTGTAGCTCTTTCAAGAATAGTAAGATGCGTGGAAAATGTGGAAAAATTAGACTTTTATCATCTGTTTCTTCTGGGATTAAAATTCAGTTTCTCGAGATATTGATAAGACCATAAAGTACACTTAGTCTTCTTCTCGAGCGGGAAGGACACTTGTGTGTAGAGTGGCTGAGTACGGCTCCAGGATGGTATGCTGTATGGGTAAAGCTTTGTTACTGTGGCTCCACTCAGATTATTTACTGTTCCCAAAAATCACAACGGTAAAAGGAGGAGCCATCTGTTCTTTCTATTTACAGTTCTTGGTCTCTGTCAGCTCCTGGTGTTGTGAAGTGAAAAGTGACCCTGTAAATTCTCAGTAGATGTCATACTGTTTAAACTTAGTCGAAGCCTCTAGAATGCATCCTAGTTTATTTTCTCAAAATCTCCTCATCAGATGTGTATTTAATGATAATAAAGAGACGTTTCTGGTTATGATTACCTTTGTCATGGCTTTTAAAATCCATCTTAAAGCCCCAAGTGGAGCATTACAAGGGTTTGAAACCACTTTTTCTCGAGTGCTTCTTTCCTTCTAAATATTGATTCAGTGAAATAATCTGCAGTGCATTGAAGTACAATCAAACCCAGAACAGACTGAGTATCCTCCACACTAACGGGCTGTAGTGATGTACATGACAATGCTGTCTCCTCATGAGGTGTCATCTCTCAGCAGCCTTTATGTCTTTCTTACTGCCCTCTTCTGGTCTGGTGGTGCAGTGTCACTTCTTTTATTGCTCCTCTCCAAACCTCATCAGGGGTTTGATTCACATCATCTTTATGGGAGATCAAGCCACAGCTGGAATACTAACAACAATGTGCCACAGGAACCATTTAGTGTCTTTAAAATGAGTTTTGGAACTGAAAGTTTCTGATACTTCTAGTTGAAAAGCACCGCAGGACGCCCAGATTTTCAAGGGAGATGTGAAGTTAATGAAACATGTTTGGTTTCTGTGTCGTCTTACATCTATGAAATCAGTCTGCAAAGTTTGAACATCATCTAATAAAATCTGAGTGACTGCGTCGTAAAGAGTCTCAGCTCATGAGAATGAGCACAGCTGAGAAAAGTGAAAGGTACCTCCACCTCATGTAGGAAGAATCTTGTTTTGCTTCATAAGAGTGTTTTGTTTTGAAGGTACCTGCCAATGAAGGACATCATGTGCATGGAGAGTCTGTCCAGGAAGCTGAGGGAGGCGGTGACGCTGTATTTGAGGGTGGTGAAGGTGGTGGATCTGTGTGCAGGCCGATGGTGGGAGTACATGCCTTCAGGTGAGCACACATGTCACACAGTTTAAAGGGTACCCTCTGATATCACACTGTCTGAAGGTGACTCAGCAATGACACAGAGAGACACCTCTAACAGTTCATTATTTTTATTTATTTCATTATTTAGTTTAGTTTATGCCCACACATGAACATATGTAACACTGATACACATATACATACATTACGTATACATATACTGATATATATGTTCAGTAGATGTCGCAGTGGGTGGATGCGTAGAAAGGGTGACCCCAAGAAAGACGTTTAAAGCTTTTAACAGGGGGTCTGTTTTTCCACAAATAACGTGGGAACAAACAACAAAGCACAAAAAGAACACATATATAGACATAACAAACACAGCAAACGATCCTGGTATTGTGGGTAGATGCATTGATTTAAGCAGTATTTCAGTCATACATAGTCAGGAGTAGCAGTTTCAGTTTTTTCTTTAAGACAGAGATGAAATACAGACTGCTCAGTGACGGGGAGTGAAAGTAAAGGGTGAGATGCGAGTCTGACAGCTAGATAACCTCATTGATCAACCTGAATGTATTCTTACATTGTCCAAACATTTCTGTTTCTGATTTGTGTCCCAGGTTTCACTGACGGCAGCTTCCTGCTCCTGCTGAAGAAGATGCCCGACCTGGAGCAGCTGTACGGCCTCCACCCTCGATACCTGGAGAGGAGACGAGTACGGGGATACGAGGCCTTCAGCATCCCAGGAGTCCTGGAGGCTCTGCAGGCCTGTCCTAAGCTGCTGGTGAGGGAACACACCTGTATGTCAGTCTACAACCCAGAGTCCACCCCCCCTGTGCAGAGGCTCCTCATCTTTGCGGTCGCTGCTCTGGGATCCAGCCTCGCTACTTTACTGCATCTCTTCTCTCCCTTCTGCTCCCTGTCTTTCCTCAGCTTTCCTAAACTGCAAAAACTAACATTTAAGCAAGCTTTTATTTATTATTTTGGGTAAAACTTCTCTTGTTAGACTAAATCTGAGCCACATTCACTTGACAAGTCCTGAAAAATGTTTGATTTCAAGATAATAAGACAGGGTTCCTACACATCCTTAAAAAGTCTTGGATTCATTAAAATATTATATTCTGGTCTTAAATAAATTACTCAAAGGTCTTAAATTTTTCAGGGCAGGATTTGTTAATATTTTATTTATTTTATTTTATTTTATTTTTTTGCGGGACTTTTCAAGAAGGAGATAAGAGTGGAAACTGTCTTACAAGCTGCTGGTATAAATTATCTACATCCTAGCTCTCTTTGACTTTGGGTCACTGTTTGCACTTTTACATACAGATATTAACCAGAGAGCAACTTTATGCTCGATAAACAGTAACAAAGTAAACTTGAACAAGTCTCATTAGGTGACACACATGCTATGCTTTGGTTGTAACACAGCATTGACAATATTCATGTTTTTTTGGTCTTAAATTTCATTCAAAGTGGCATTAAAAAGGTCTTTAAAAGTCTTAAATTTGACTTGCCAAAACCTGCAGGTACCCTGAAAAAGACAAATATGATGTCTGAATTAAAGAGCAAAGATCTATCATTCTGGCAAGAAAACTGTGCTTGTCTATTAAGATATTATTCTTTTTTTCAGAAAACTAAACAAGTAGCTATTTCATACCCCATGGGCAGATCATTTTGCTCTTTACAAGCAAATTCAGGCCTTATTTTTTTGCCTTTTAACATCTTAAAGAAAATACAATTTTGACTTTCATCATAACCTTTTATGAAAGCATGAGTTTACCTGGTTTCAGGGTGTGGAGACGTCTCACCTGGAGCTGGTGGAGGCTATCTGGAACTACATGCCTCAGGTTCACACCCTGGGGAAGTTCAGAAACCGCAACGGAGCGTTCCCGATTCCTGCTGAGAACAAACTGACCATCCCCATCACAGCCAAGATCCAAACGCTGCACCTCGTAGGTAAGAATCTGAACAGGTTATTCATACAAATTAATATGGAATAGGGCTGAGCAATTAATCACAAATTAGATTTAATCACAATATAACCTGTGGTTTAAGAAGCACCAAAAATTGGCAAGAAAGTAGGGAGAAACCTTGAGAAATACTCAGAAAGTTGCAAAAAAAATGGTCCAAAAGTGGTGAACAAAGAGAGTGAAAGTGACTAAAATGGCCAAAAAAAAAACAATTGGTAAGGAAATTCTGAGGACATTTGGGAAAAGTCAGAAAGCAGTGATAATCGGAGGAAAAGTGACAAAAAACACAGTGTAGAGTGGTAAAAGTAGCCAAAGCAACAAAAAACAGCAAGAAAGTTGGGACAGTTGAAACTCTGCTGGGATCATAAAGTATTTTTCATTCCATTTCATAAAACGTAAAAAATAGTCAGAAAGTAGAAAAATGGTCCAAAAGTTGTTGAAAAAAGTGATAAGTTACTAAAATGGGCAAAAGTAGTTTGGAGTAGAAAAAAATTGTGATGAGTTGTTGTTCTGACATAATTAGTGTCAATTTTCATTTCCTACAATGTGTTTGTTTAAAAACACACAGGCTGGGGGACCTACAAATAATAGCACAAAGATATCACAATTGCAATTCCGGGAAAAATAATCGCAGTTCGATAATTTTTGCAAATGGTGCATCCTTAACATGGAATTTATTCTAATAATTTGTTCACCTCTTTTTAACTCTGTGTGCAAATGCTCAAGGCTCATCCCCATGTAACACAGAAGTGCCTGGATCTATGACTCAACCCTCTGTGCTCTGACTTAAGCTGTGCCTGTCCATGTTTTGTACCTATGCATATGTGTGTGTTGTAGGTGTGAATGTTCCAGAGATCCCGTGTGTGTCCATGCTGCGTCACCTGTACCTGAAGTGGGTGCGTTTGACCAAGCCTCAGCCCTTTAAGGACTTCCTGTGTGTGAGTCTGAGGTCGTTTGTGATGAGAAACTGCGCGGGGCCGTCCAACTCTCTGAAGTACGTACCACTGGTCACCGGACTCGCCTCTGCACGCAACCTGGAGCAGCTGGAGCTGGTGCGGGTCCCCTTCCTGGGGGGTCTGATCCAGCACGTGGTGGAGGATAGCTGGAGATCAGGTGAGCTGGAGGTGTTTGACATCCTTCAGAGACTAGCGTTTAGAACACACCTGTCAAAAGAAGTAATTAATTATAACACACGTCAACAACCCTGTGTGTGAAGGAGGATTCAGGAACCTGCACACCATCGTGTTTGGAGCCTGTAAAAATGCTCTGGAGGTCGACCTGGGATACCTGATCATCACAGCTGCTCGCAGGTTTCAATATTTCAACTTTTAATTCTCAGCCTTTATTAAGTTTATATTTTCATCATTTTAACAGCAGCAACACTGATCTCTAAAGCTGTTTTTATTAATGTCACATTATTTTTACATGGTTTTAACATGTCCCCCCTCTGTCTCTCTTTCTCTCTGTATCTTTGTGGACTGGCCTCCCTCCTTCGTTCTCTGTGTCTCAGACTCCACGAGCTGAGAATCCAGCCCTCTCTCACCAAAGATGGGGTCTTTTCAGCTCTGAAAATGGCTGAACTTGAGTTCCCTCAGTTTGAGACTCTTCATCTGGGATACGTGGATGAGTTCCTGCTGCAGTGTGAGTTTATCATCATTGCATGTAGCATTTTGGTCCAGTTTTGTTTCTTTGTGTTTTTCTCAATGACTGTGTAATCAGTGGACACCAATGACAGTTCTAACTGAGGTCTCCACATAAACTGCTCCCCCCTGGTGTCTGGCTGCAGTATAGGTCAAAATCTCAGTCTCCTAATGTGTTTCAGATGAGAGGTGGTAAAACTTTAAAAAAGTATTTCACCTTGTAGTTTCTCACATTCTTACGCTGTGGTGGTATGAAGATGATGTTTTGCTGCATTGTGTTCAAGTCCTCTTTTTTCTGAGGAGTTGGAGTTTCGTTAGTTAGACGTTAAAAACTGGGTTATAAGTTTTGTGTTACGATGACTGACAGCTGCTGTTAGTGTGTAGCTTTTATAAGGATATAAGAAACTTCGTAAGGAGAGCCAAGAAGAGATCACACCATTGAAAGATAAAGAAATGAATGTGTTTATTGCATTTTTTGGTTCTGGCTGCACAATGGCAGCTCCAGTAACAGGGTTCTTCTGGCTTCAAAACCATACAACAGTGAAAGGCAGAATCACGCTGTCCATTCTGTATACAGTCCATGGTTTTCCTACATGCGTGTGCACACACATTATGTTTACATGCAGCTTCAGAAATCGAACTATAAACTCTGCTTGTAAACGTGTGTACCAAAACACTGCTAAAAGTTTGTGTCTCGCCATATGACAGGAAATTTCTGTAGTTGAAGCATTCAGGCTCCAAACAGCCCCTTACTGTCCACATAAGTTAAAACCTTTAAAAACATCACAGTGCTGGTGTTTTATTTCCTCAAAGCTCGAAAATAGGAAACACATCAATCCTGTATTCATCCACTCAAATGTGAATGATGGTGCAAGGACCCACTCAATGCAAGGGCAGCTTACTAACCTGAGTGTTTTGCATGATTATATTACTATTCTATGTGTATTTCATCCCATTTTATTTGACAAGATTAAGTTTTCACCATTTTCCTTGTTGCAAATAAAACAACTTGTAAAGTTCTGATCATTAAAAAGACTGACTGCTCCACTATTGTTATTAGTGTAATTCCTTCAGCTGCCTTTAGATGTCAGTAAAGATGCAGTCAGAGAATAGTCAGAGGCTGTAAAAGAACATCACACTGTGATTGTTCTCTGACTGTTACCAGTCATCAGGTCCCTGTTTAACCACAGAGAGCTGACCTTCATCCTCAGACCAACACACAGTCTGGGGTGTTTGTGACGCAGCTTCAAATCCTGTAAAAAAAAACCTCCTGAACTCCCCTTTATTCTTCCTAAACACTGGAGACTCACCTGTGCTGATGCCTTATGTCCCTGTCCCTGCAGGTAAGATGAGTCACTCTGAGCTGGTGAAGTACGGTCTGGCTGACGTCATCGAGAACCCAGGGATCATCACTGACATCGGCATCAAGGTGGTTAACGAGGTCTTCACCAATATCAAATACCTGCTCATCTACAACTGCCCTCACCTGCACAACCCACACCACTGGATCACAGGTAACACACACTGGATTACATGTCACACCTGTTCTCAGAGGCAGGTGTTACCTGTTACCTCTTATCTGAATAATGTGTTGATTCAAAGCCAAAATGTGAAGCAGCTGTGTTCACTGTTTTAGTTTTTTTAACTTTAAGAACTAGCATTAGGGCTATAGTCATGTTGTCGTTTATTAGCCATCATGCTGTGCTGAACTCAGGGTGATCGACTCACAGATGTTTGATGATTTAGATCAGCTTCTCTCAGACTGAAACTGTTCTACCTGAACAGACCCAGCAGCAGCGCCCTCAGGTGTTCTGTTTGTGTTGTGTCCTCAGATCAGTCCAGGTGGTCCCGTCTGGTCGACCTCACTCTGGTTCGCTGTCACGCCATCAAACTGGAATCCTTCTCCCAGTTCATAGAGTCACTGCCCAGTCTGGAGTTCATCTGTCTGGATCAGATGTTCAGGGAACCGCCCAAGGTACAAACACACACACACACATACACACAGATATAAAAAGTATTACCTGACCCATGGCTTAGCCCTGCCCTCAAATGGGATGAGCCAACTGCTTATCCACATCCCTGTACACTCAGGCATTCTTTACCTGGACGTCCATTGAAATGCATCTCAGAAAGTTAGTTTTATGAGTCTTTTCTGAGATTTCAAGTTTAAAAATAGTCAAACAGTGTTCATGAGGTGCATGCAAACACAACACAAGTTATCCTCCAAGGCTGGGCGACAGGGTGTATTTTTTACCCTTTCCTAAACCACATCTCAACCCAGAAAAGTGTCTTTGAATAAAGTTGTGCCATAGACCACAACATCAACTCAATGTGAATAAAATAAACAAGGATGTCCACACCTGTTCTGAGGCAAGTCAACATCACATTTGAGGCAACATGTTGTCACTTTGCTGGAAAGAAATAAAAAGTTACCTCTAATATCTCTAATTGTAGCTAAAGTTAGCCTAATGTTAGCTCGTAGCTGTGTTATTTATCATGTCTCCTTGTCTTTTGGGAGCTCACTGGTCTGTTTTGTTCTAGTTTTTGTTCTTTAGTGATCGATCATCATTGTTAGTTGTTGTCCAAAGTTCAACTAACATTAACATTTGGAGCTTAGCTTCATGAGCTTATCTGTAGATAAGAGAAATAACAAAGGTTCACAAACATTATGTGGAATGATCCAATGTAAATACCAACATATACCAAACACCAAACTGACAGAGACACTCTAGGTCAAGATGGTAAAAACACTCTTATGTGTTTTTCCTATCCTGAGACAAAAATCTGAACTTGAGCAGCACTTCCATGTGCCAATATTTTTACTTTCCAAATGCTTGTTCACAAATAATTCATAGCCTGATTTTTAAATTCCAACAACAATAGGACAACGAGTATACATCCCTCAATTTGAACTCTAGACCCTTTTGCTGCCTTCTAGATGATATGAGATCTTTCTGTCTGAAAATAATCATCAGTAGCCCCCTGGCGGATGTCTCCAGCTGTGACACCTGCCATAGCACCTGTCACTGTATGGTCATTGTTTGTCTGAGTAAGTGGAGGGGGCGGGACTTAGGCATAGGTCAATTCTAGATGATCATTCCACAAGTATCGGATCTACCTGAGACTTGCTGAAATGATGAGGTCATCACCTTAAAATCTCTTAACTGGTTCAAGAAGGAAGGGAGTATAGGGAGCAGGGATATAAAATGAAGTGTTTCAGACAGAGGCTGAAATATGGCTTTTCTAAAACACCAGGGAGAGAAAAATAGGGATTTTTTTGAGCTATAAATCATGTAAAGATACTTTAGGGATACCAGAGGGACAGAATGAGGACTATAAAAAGCACAGTACCCCCTCTTTAAATAAAAATGTGTGTGTTTATGTGTGTGTGTGTGTGTGTGTGTGTGTGTGTGTGTGTGTGTGTATGTGTAAGGGTTGTGCCAGGGTGGGTCTGAGTGCAGGTACAGGTATCGGTGTGTCATCAGCTCTGGTCAGCAACCAAAACTCCAACGACAACGACAACAACAACAACCATCACCACAATGAGGCCAACCTTCCTCCTGCTGCTCCACCTGTAAACAACAACAACGGCAACAACAACAACCTCAACAACAACAACATCAATAACAACAGGCAGAGACAGCAGCAGCAGCAGCAGCAGCACGGTGAGTGACACACACTCACCTGGATGGTTAGAAACAGTTTGAGAGGTGCAGAGAGTGTGTGAGAAAGGAGCTACGGGCTGAAGAGTGTGTGTGTTTCAGTGGAGGTGAACGGGATGGATGAAGATGAGGATGAGGAGGAGGAGGAGGTGATGTTGGAGGAGGACAATATGGAAGCGGAGCTTCAGGGGGAGCAGAGAGGGGCAGACCAGGAAGAGAGAGAGGAGACGACTGATGAGTCTGCTGGTCCAAGTCACTCCTCTGAGACACCGAGAGCACCTGATGAGGAGAAAGCAGGTATGGGAACTGTGTATGAATCACTCATGATAACTAAGATAAGATGATCCTTAATTATCCCACAACAGGGAAATTTGCATTGTTACAGCAGCAAAGATCACAAATTACAACCAATAAGAGAACAGATGTACACAGTAGAGAAAAAAAGAGAAAAATGATGAAAACAGTTAAAATATACAAAAAAAGCCAAATATCAACAAAAAAGCTATTCTACATAAATAGATCAGCTGAGGGCAAAAGAAAAACGTTTTATGTATATTCAGTTACGCAGGTGTGCACACAGTGCTCATAAAGTGTAGCACATTGTTGCAGAAGTGATACAGTGAACAAAAATAACATTAATGTGACATTATTATTGCAACTAACTAACTTTCACTAACTACTTGTGCTGTGGTAGCTGAATCCTCTCCACTCATGTTGACCTACACAGTCAAGCCAGGGCACAAAGAAGCGACACAGGAAGTCAGTGTGATTCAGCTACATGACCAACACAGCAGACATTTCAGGAACAAAAAAATAAAGCTGTTTTAACCTGTTTCCACATTTCTAATGTTCTGTTTCTGCTCCAGAGCACCAAAATGCCAAATGTTTTTGGTTTTCATTTTTGTTGTGCAAACTGGTTTCAAAGCCCTGCATCAAAATGATCTGAAGTCCTGACACTTATAAAACCAAACCAGCGGTCTCATGACTCACCATGGATCAGGAAACTTCTGTCAGTCAGTGTAAGAGTGAAAATTAATTTAAACTGTAGGTTCTCTTTAAATAAGTTCCTCCTTTGTTGATATCTGATGATATTCCCTTTTGTTTAAGAACAGCTGTGATGTAAAAACCAATTGCCCCCTCTTTAAAGTCAGCACAGAGTGAACAGTGTGTTTATTCGGTTTGAAACTTTTATTCTGCCCTGTATCTGACAAAGACTGAGGTTCACTCAGTCCAACAATCACCTTAAGCTGGTAACATCACAACACACTCACATTTACAGCATTCACAAAGTAGTTCTTGGTCCTCCTCTCCCTCACAGGCCCAAGTGGATTGGTCCAGCAGCCCAGACCCCCTAAGGACACAGTCTCAAGACAACATCCTCTCCCCCTGTCAGACTCAGACAGCGAGGAAGAAGAAGGACTCGTGTCGCGGCTCATTCCAGCCACCTGTTTGCAGCAGACCAGCTCCTGCACAGGAGGTCAGAAATGATCTGAGAAGATTAAAACTTGAAAGAGTAAACCTTTTCTGTGATGTCACATGATAACCAGGAGTTATTTTACTGGTCACCCTCCTCCTGCCCCCCCCCCCCCCCCCCCCCCCCCCCCCCCCAGGTTCAGAGTCTGTGCCTGAAGGAAACGCAGAATCACCTGTTCTTGTTTCTTTCAGGTAAAGGGAAAACTCCTCTCAGGCGAAACAGCACCATCTCAACGTCTGTGGGAGGCTCCAGACCAGCAGGACCGTCTGAGCCAGCAGGGGGCCTCAGACCAGCAGGACCATCTGAGCCAGCAGGGGGCTCCAGACCAGCAGGCCCATCTGAGCCAGCAGGGGGCTCCAGACCAGCAGGGGGCTCTGGATCTGCAGGGGGTGCTGTGCCAGCAGGAGGCTCCAGACTTGTAGGGGGCTCTGAGTCAGCTGGGGGCCCTGGACCTTCAGGGGGCTCTGGGCCTGCTGGGGGCCCTGGACCTTCAGGGGGCTCTGGGCCTGCTGGGGGCCCTGGACCTTCTGGGGGCTCTGGGCCTACTGGGGACTGTAGACCTGCAGGATGCTCTGGACCTGCTGTGAATGCTGGTCTCGCAGTCATCTCTGGACCCTCTGGGGGCTCTGTACCTTCAGCGGGCTCTGGACTTTCTGGTGTCTCTGAACCTGCTGGTTTCTCTGGAGCTGTTGGGAGCCCTGGACCTTCAGGGGGCTCTGCACCCAGGGTGGAGGAGCAGAGCCCCCAGATGAAGGCCCCCCCGGCGTGTGAGGGCAGCTGTGAGAAGAGCTGTCAGGTGAGCAGTGAGCAGATCAAAGCTGACATGAAAGCTGCAGCTGAGACAGGCAGGAGGACCAGCTCAAAGGGGGTCAGTACTGACCCTACAGACTCCTCCAGACCTGGGGTGGACTCTGGGACAGCACGGGGGTCTAGCAGTGTTGGAACAGCAGCAAGGACTGGGCTCAGACCAGTACCCGGGTCTGTGGGCAGAACTGGACCTGTTGCAGCATCATGCAGGCAGGTTGGAGGTTTTGGGAGGATGGTGGCTGGTACAGGCCACAGGGGGACCACAGACAGATCTATAGGGACCAGGTCCACTGTGACCAGGACTACAGGGGGCTCAGAGGGCTTCTCTGCAGCTGAGGGGGGGCAGAGAGCAGGT
>RPOG01002606.1:50362-87265 GCA_008086565.1 Thalassoma bifasciatum | reverse complement strand
CTCAGTGCAGCCAGCGTCAGGAAAAATTTGTTCCCAGGCAACAAGGAGGAATAAATAAATAAATAAAGCCATCCCACATCCATAAACGTGTAGGATACACCAGTGATGAATCACCCACATTTCACATCGAACAGGGAATGAGGGGAGTAAAGAGCAACTGTCTCGGACATGAAGCTGCAGGGAAAGACAGAGGAGAGAGGGGGGGGGAGAGTAGTAGCACAGCTGGTTTGTATGCAGCCCCCCACTTCAGGAAGCTTTTAAGGACCTGCCCACTATTCAGCATTACCATTGAATGATTCGTCCCTCAGGGAAAATCTCAGCCCAGCAGTGTAGTCCTTCCAACTACATGTAAGACAACATATTTGAGAATATTCTTTCTCATCACGGTTGTGGGTCGCCCATCTTCTGCCCTCACCATGGAGCAGAAATTGGTATTTTCCGGTAGAATGATTTGTGAGGAGAGGAAAAAACAGAGGCAGGAGAAGGCCAGTAACGGTACAACAGTAACCCTGTGGTAAAAGAATAAAAAAAATAAGAGCAACCAGTGAGGCAGAAGTGGCAATCATGAGCAGCGCTTGTTTGTGACATGCACTTGACATTGAAAACACGTTTTGACAAGGATGCATGGAGCAGAGCCAGGGAGTGCTGAAGATCTGTGGTTTCAATCTAACTTCCAGAGGAGATGGAGTTTGGGGTCAGTGATTACTAACCATGTCAAGAGGTTATTTCAGCCAGGACCACTCTCACCACAAGGTGTTAATATTTAACCACAATAACTTAAAGTCCCTGTGAGGACTTTCTGAGTGATCTTGAAAGAGTCTGATATACAGACACAAGCCTGATCATTACTCTTGCCTCAAAATGAGATTATCAGCACTAAAATAGGGCATTTCTAAATGCTAGTTTCTAGTTTCTCAATCGGGTCAGACTGAACCAGATTAATTTATTATGACATGTATAACAACGCTAATTGCTGACGCCTGGCTGATGAAGATAAGCAGCGAGAAGAGAGATCTGTGGGTTTTCTTCAGCTGAAAGAAATTTCTTTCATTTATTAAGTAAAAAACAAACAAACAAACATAAAAACTGGAGCTGGATTGTTTGACAGAAAAGGAACAGGAGAGCTGAAGAAAGCTAAACGAGAGGGTGATGGGGCATGGGCTAAAGGCTATAACACAAGCTAAATGCTAAAACACAAAATTTAGGCTAAAACACAATCTACAAGTTAAAACACGAGCCAGAGGCTAAAATTGGGGCTAGAAGCTCAAATTTGGGTTAAAGGCTAAAACACAGGCTAGAGGCCAAAACATGGGCTGAAGGCTAAAATTAGAGCTAAAGGGTTAAACACAAGCTAGAGATCAAAACAAGGGCTGGAGGCTAAAACACAAGCTAAGTGCTAAACCTCAAGATTAGGGCTCAAATATGAGCAACGTGGGCTAAAGGCTAGAACATGAGCTTATGGATAAAACACAAGCTACAGGTTAAAACAAGAGCTAGAGGCTAAAACCCAGGTTAGGAGCTCAAATCAGGGGTTAAGGCTGAAACACGGGCTAGAAGCTAAAACATGGGCCAAAAGCTAAGACTAGGGCTAAAGGCTGAAACGCAAGCTAGTGATCAAAACAAGAGCTAGAGACTGAAACACGAGCGATAAAACGGGGCTGTGATTAGTGCTTCATGTAGCTGGCTACTACACTATGGTACAAACTTACAGACAGTCCTGTTGCAGACGCCAGTGCTGTGTAACTCTTGATAAATACATTACCTTGTCAGGTTGTATCTGGTGAAAAGTTATCCTGAACAAAGAAACGTAGTGAAAGTAAGATCTGAGCTCCCTTCACTTTCACTTTGAAAAGAAATATATCACAAAAGTTTTTGCCAGTCCCTTGGCTGAAGGGAGTTGCTGTAACTCACTCCATACGGATTCTCCTCACTGTCACTTTTAATAAGGTGCTGTGGCTCTGTTTTGGGAGCCATGTCTTTCCACATGCCTATATGGACTGCCATAGCCCAAGGCAAGGGGACCACATTAGCAGAAACTCTCTTGATACAATCTACACTTATTATCATCCGCCAATTTCCTGTTTTACATTCATTGAGGTGGAGCAGAGAGAGTGGAGTGCAACCAGTGGGTGGAGCTCAAGTCATTCATTCTCCAACTGTGCATTTTACACTGCAGCAGGTCTTTATTCTATGAAAGCAAAAAAAAATTTCACCTGTTGCTTCATTTTTTTGCTCACACATTTGAAAAAAAGTGTCTGCTGTAAGGAAATACAAAAATGAACTTTCAGTAAGTATAACCAACCTGCCTTAAAAGAACAAAGTGAAACAAACACTGGCTGATGGAGCATCCCAGACTTCACAGCAGAGGCTTCATTTGGAAATGATTTCATTAAAAATGAAATAAATATGGTTCATTTTAGAACCTGGACTACTTCTTCCTGCACCTGCTGCCAAAAACCTCGGCAGTATGGAAGTAAACCACAGAGGCTCTCTCCTCTCAATCAGCTGCTGTGGCTGAAATTGCAGCTAAGGTGCACTGACTGCCTCACCGCTCCAGTGGAGTCACTCTTGAAAACTCCCTGGTGTGATACATGATTACTCCTCTCTCTACCTGCTTTAGTGAAAGCCCCAAATAAACCTAAAAGGCTCCAAAGTAAGTCTGACTTACCCTCTCTCTCCCTCTCTGTCTCCACGGGGCGTCCAAATTTTTATTGAAGAGAACCATGTTTGATGGACAGCAGCTCTTACTGACATATAAATACTTTTTTTTTCCTTTTTCCTTTAGTGATTTCTTTAAAAATCAGTCATGAAGTCTGCTAAAACATCCTCGTTCCATCATCACAGACTCATGAGATCAAAGCTTACCCGTCCCTCAGGTGTCTCTTCATACCAGATGATAAGTGGTCAGTTTTCTGCAGAGTTACATACGGTGAAAACATCAGCAAACTCTGCTTCTGATAATAGAAAATGTTCTCCATCAGGGGGCGATATGGGTGGAATATGTCAGGATGTTTTTATGACAGGATCAGGATCTGGATTTTATCAGGATTATTTTTTACATTCTCACTATTTTGTCTTCAAACAACATTTTTAGCCCCAAACATTTATTATCCTGATCCTAGAATATTTTTCTGCACCATTTCATAACTCTAATCTGGCCTTGTGTGTTTTGAACTCTCACATTTTCACCACATGCTAAAAAGAGTGATTTAAAGACGTCAGCTGTAAGAGTTTTTGAGTTTCTACAGAATGTACAGAGCTTTAGCTTTATAAAAGTAGCCTCTGCACAGTCAAAAAAAGGTTTAGAGAGACACTGCTAGACAGATAGATATGGTGGCAGGTAGGTATAAAACAATTTCCAAAAGCCACAACACAAATGCAACAGCTTTCCAACAAACCAGTATATGCAACAGACATAGAGAAGCTTTAGTTATTTGAACTGTTCTTATCTTATATAATGAGGTCAAACAATATATTTAAGTATGAAACATTCCACTAATATGAACAACATTAAGACTGATGAGATGTTTTTTGTATGTATTTGTGTAATATGACTTTTTTTTTTAAATTGCCACTGAATGTATGTAACCCCCTGGTGGTTTTTATTTCATTGTTCTGTATTGCACTATACTGCATCATATTGATTTAATAATTATTTATTGTTAAAATAAAATGTTTTACTGTCACTATAAAAGCATAGACTGGTCTGTTGGGATAAAAGCTAAAAGTTGAACTCTTTTGAATTCTGTTGGGTTATATCTTGTAGCTTTTGAATTTGCATTGTGGCTTTTGCGCTCGTGTTGTGGCTTATGCTTCTGTGTTTTTTCGTTTGCATTTGTGTTGCGGCATTTTTCATTATTATTCCTGTCATTCCGTCAGCATTCATATTTTAATTTTGCAAATCGTCTGACACTCACTGTAGATTTACTTTGGTTTATGACCTTGAGTGAAAATGTGGATGCACACATAATTTAGAACATTATTTATCTCAGTGACACGCTTTATTTATTGCTGGATGGGACCTGTATGAAAAGTGACCTCAGGCCATGATTGACCCCTGGGCCCTGACTTTGGAGATGCCTGGTATATACTTTGTAGATGACTTAAATCTTCTTTGTTTGTACTGTAGACCTTGAAAGGCCGTCAAGGCTCAACGATAGATCCAGTCCAAGTCTGAGATCTGATCCCAGACCTTGTGATTGTCACTATTCACATGCCAAAGTGTCCTTGAGCAAGACACTGAAGGCTAAACTTCCTGTGATGTTATTTAAGTGAACTGAATCACCACTGATGGGATCTTTCCAGAGCAGCCTCTGTCATTGGTGAGTGTGAATGCGGTGTGAATTTGTCAATGTAACAAGTTATATAAAAGCATTTTAAGCGGTTGGGAATCAGGAGAAAGTGCTACATGACCACCATGTAATAATCAATCAACAGTCACTTATCAGAAATAGGAGTGCTGCTTCACTCCATCTCTTCTCTATACGAGACTGGAATGACTGTTTGGTCTCTTAGAAATGTGGAGTGAAAAAAGAGAAAAAAATCATTAACATTATGTCCTGGCTGATCCTGTCAGCATGTCTGGATTGATGAATTATAAATAGTCTAACAGCATTGTGTGTCATGTGAACATGTGCAGCATGCTTCTTTTAATGAACTCATTCAAAGCTTAAGCTCACCCCCTGGTAATAGCTGGACCCATTGTTTGAGTCCCTTTCAACAGTGATATAACCAACAATCCAAACATTGCTCTTCTTTTCCTGAATGTATCCTGGACAGATGTCTGTTAAACTGTGAACTTGTCTCTGCATATAGTGTAAAAATGTTTGAAAAACACAAATTCACCATTTGTTCATTTACCGTTCTAACTGAAATTGAATGTCACAAGCAGGTGAAAAGGTGGCCCATCGATGAAACTAAATAAATCATTTAGGACTTCTTGTTTCTTTCTTTTTTTGAAGTTGAGTGTAAGCTGAACCAAGTAGTGAGACACAGAAAGAGGGATCAGGATGTAACAAGTTGTATTTTCTGTAACAACAGAAGGAGAAGTTTGTGAAAAACAGAGATGAGCCTGAAAAGGTAGAAAAGTGTAAGGAGGTCCTGGAAAAGGAGAGAGGCATGAGAGTCATTAAGAGAAAACATAAGCTGAGCCTCAAAGCAGATACTCCTGTAAGTACACTTAAATGTACTTAAATGTAATAAACTGCACTCACCATGTACATACTGTTCTAATGTTTACAGCGTAGTGTTGTCTCAAATCAAAGGCTGATGTTTTGCACTTTCTAGAAGCATTTAATGAGTTTTACAGCTGATCTGCTGATCATAATTAACAGTACACTGTGCTAGGTAACAGATAACAGATGCAGTACAAATGATGTTATGTTTTATTACTGTCTTCACTTTACCTCTTTCTTTCTCTTGATTTTTTCTCCTCTCCATTTCTTTTTTATTTAACCCCTGTGCTCCAGACAGTTTTGGTTATTTTGACATATTTACAGCTCTCTCTGCTTTAGGTCACATCTGTAAATTTGCCCTCCTCCACACAAGAGCGAGCAGGTTCACTGTTAAATTTTTGCGCATAAAATCACAGTAAATTACTGGCTAAATTTTGACTTTCACAGTAATCTTCAGTTATTTACTGCTAAATATTCTGACAGTAACTTCTTGTAGCTTCACAGCCATAATTTTACAGGAATTCTTCATGAAATCACAATTTTGTACTGTAGTTTTATAACTGCAAGATAAGTGATTTTGGAGTGATTTCTTATTTGCTTACACTTTTATACAGCAGTTTTATAGCTGTCATGTTGCCATGAGTGAGGAGGACACACAGTTGTCTTAAGAGCCTGCTGTACATGGGTTTATCACACGGAAGACACAAGTTGTCTTAGCCCAGACTGTCTACCCCATGTGTCTGCAGCTAGTTTCCTCCATGGAGCATTGACAGCTGGTCAGTGCTACGTAACTCCAGTGTGTTTTACTCAAGTACAGCAGGCCCTCATGTTCACTGTGTCCCCTCCTCACTGGTTACAAAGTATATCTGTATTTTTCTCTAAAATTTATGCCTGTTTGTTTCTTTTCAGGGTAGATTGTTATCATTGTAACATTTTTTATAGTAAAAGTCAAAAGAACGTCCACTAGGTTTGATGTCATCTTCCATTAATAAAGTCCCCAGGAGTTCATTCGACAGATTCAAAATTTACAGTAACACGCTGTGATATAACAGAGGATTTTGATTTCAGTATTTTATTGTGAAACAGCAGTTAAATGCTGTGAAGTCTAGTGTCGCAGTAGGTTTTCCAGGTACTATTTGCGATTTCCCAAGGGCTTTTGATTACAATTTTTAACTGTGAAAAACTGAAATTCTGGTAATTATTAACAGTGTACCCATCAGCTGGAGGAGAAGGAGGGGGTGGGGGCATTGCTTTACATTTGAATCAATGTGAGCTTTTCCATTTTAACTTAAGAGTAAACAGTAATAACCAGTTTTAATTTAGATTTCCAGATTTTTGCCCTTAGCATTTGCTTAAACTACCTATTGGAAAGGCCGGCCCTGCCTACAACAAAACTTAAGTTTAAAAGTCTGTTACAGGAAAAGTAAGGGGAAAGAAACAGAGATGAATCTCAACACTTCTTGTCATTTACCCATCTCATGGGCAATTGTTCACTTCCTTTGACCACTTGGAACCATGTGGTTTTTCCTACTGCAGTGGATGTCAGAAGTAATAGCGGTCACATGATATCAGACGAGCATGCATTTTAGATCTAAATCACATTTGAAGTGTATTCGGTAAGAGTGACAGAAAGTAAAACATGCTAAATGATACTAAAAAGGCAGTTTTGCTTTCAGCTTTACTTTTGAAACTACCATCAGATCAAAAGCAGTATGTGGTTTGAAAATAGCCTGAGACCAGCTGCTCACAAACACCAGTGTATCACATCAGAGCGAGAGCCCAACATCTCCAATCCTGCAGCCTGCAAACAAAACAGGACAGAAAAATATAAACATCTCTATAAATGTACAATAATCATTAATAAAAACATAAAAAAAGTAACTCCAGTAACTGACAAAACAATAAGACTGCTTGAGTTCAAATTTGAGGTGTTAGTGTAATGTCCCATTTCCCGGTTATCAGGGCTTCAGTCCAAATCTTGGACTCCGCTCCTGTTAGTTAACATACAAATGATAAATACTGTTGTGGTATGAACCTCCTTGCACCTTGCTACCCCCATCTGTGTTTAGATGCTTGAATCTCCGTCTTTCTGATCAGCTGACCTGGCGCTCCATGTGGTCCCGCAGAGCCTCTTCTCATTAAGAAAAGACCTGCAGAGCTGTGACAATTAACTTCAGCATGCTGACTGATAATGACTGGTGGAGGCTTGGTGACATATTTGTGGGTGTGTGAGTGGGTGGCGGTGGAAATGGGGGGGGTATCTGGGTGTGTGGAGGTCTTTAACCGTCCCCTGGTCTTTGTATCATAGTAACTGGCAGCCCCGTGGAGTCATAATGGTTGGTGCATTCTGAGCCACGCAGCGTAAACCCCACCATCATAATATCTCGGTAGCTGCTAGTTATGTGGTGTGCGTCACAGCAGGGTGCTTTCCTTCATTAGCACCTGTTAGAAATAAAGGGCAAAGTGGCTGCTTTGCTCGACAGAGCGGCTGTGAGCTCAGTTTAATGACAGGCCCCATGGTTCAGCAAACCTGTGGAGAAAGTTTAGGAGTTTTGTTGGTACTGGAGGATGGACTCATGCAGTTAACTGTTGGTACTAAACCAGACATATGGGGTCATCATTTCCAGGTGAGTGGGCTGCTGGACTAAAACAGGAGGTACTGCTCCCTTTAAACCCAGACCATAAAGTGCAAACTGTTACAGGTAGAGAACTATGTGGCATCATTATGAGAAACAAACTTTTTGTATTTGGGTATCATTATTTTTTAAAAGTTATGACTTTCCCTCACCCACATTTGTTAAACAAATAGCATCTTTTGGATTCTTTTCTATCAAAGCTCTCACTACTCTATACTTTTGCTCTGAAGTCAGCTGATAGATCGACTACTTCTGCAGATGAGGATGGTGACTCCACTTTAAAGCATGTGAGCACATTTTGGTCCCATGTTTTAGGTTTTTCAAATAAAGAATGATTTCTTTTGTTTGAAGTCTTTTTTAGTTAATTCTAAACTTCATCAGAGCTGCATTTGTTCACTATCCAGTCTGAGAAAGAATTGCAGCGAAACGCACAGAAAGATGTCTTTTAGCAAATGGCCCTTTTCCACTGACCCGTCTTAGCCCTACTCTACTCGACTCAGCTAAGATAGTTCGGTTTAAAGAGTCTTTTCGATTAAATCAAGCGAGCGATCTGTCTGCCACGAGAGTCTTTAAGCACCAATCAGTCCATATAAGATCCACGCCCACCGTGAGTCTGTAGTCGGGCCAGTGGAAAGGGTAACCAAACCGAGTAGAGCCGAGTGGGGCTGGAATTGTGTGGTGGAAAAGGGCCAAAGGTTGTCTGTGGCAGCTCTTGTTGTTTCACGTCTGATAGTGTGATAAAGGAAAATTAAAGTTGACCTTTGTCTTCTCTTCTCTTTCTGTTGACATTTTTCAGTGCTTGAGTGAAAAACTGCAATTTAAACTCCTGTGATTTTCAAAAAGACAGGACTATTCTGCCCTCCCTGAGCATAGGTTCCCATCTTGGCAGCTCAACACAGCTTGAAGCTCCGTAAAACTGAAAATACAAAAGAGAAAAGTGATAGATTCGTATGAACAGTCAAAATAATATATACAGCCTATCTCACCAAAGAAGGGAAATTGTAAAGTAGTAGTGATGTGTTGTTCGTGAACGACTCATTCAAATGAACGAATCATCTGGGTGAACGAACTGTACCAAATCACTTACTTGAAAAGATTCGTTCATTTATGAACTGCAGTTGCATTCCCCTCTCCTGTCTCTTGTCTCTGTCTCTCTTGACCGTTAGAGTCGCCCCCCCACCCATATATGTCAATGATAGTAATGACTCAACAAACAGGACAGAGTCAGTCGGAAGTCCTGTGTCGCTTAAGCCCGCCCCTACATCTCCCTCTCATGTCACCAAAATTAATGAAGTAGTAAATATTTTTGTGTCACGAAAATGTATGTGCTTTTTATAGCTGCTGTCAGTTTGCAAACGGCTTATGTAATCATATATACTCAGCTGACTTTTAAAATACATTATTATGGTCTCAATATATGTTTTGTTCATGAATAAATCTCTGACAGACTGAGATAGAGAGACACAGCTCAGTCACTGAACTGAAGCTCTGTGTCAGTGATTCGTACTGAACGTACTGAAGGTGTACGAGTTTAGGATTAATTACCACCTGCCATTCTCAGTACAACCCAGAGCAAAACTGAGCGTTTGGCATTGTTTCAGCTCATTACATTTTGACTGGCAGGCGGAGCTGCTGAGAAGTACGGAACGATTTGGTTAATAAATCTTTTGAACGAATCACTTTACTGAACTGATTCTAATGATTCAGTTCACTGAAAAGAACTGCTTTGCCCATCACTATAAAGTAGCTAGCCAGCTGTTACAGTCTATAAGACCCATTGAATCATTGTTTCCAGTCATGCACAACCAATCACAGCAAGGCAGGTCAAGTACACATGCCAGCCCCCTCAGTGATCTTTGCTTCACCCGCACACACTCTGCTGCTGCTGGTTCAGCTTTATCTCCTCCACCCCCAGCCTCCTATTTCATCCCTCTGGTCTGGAAGCACATTTGTAAGCTTGCAGTGGAATTGCTGTAGGGCTGACCTGAGGATGGCTTGGAAGAAAATGCAGTATTGTCGTGTCAAGCATAGATAAACTCACCTAATCAAAGTCTTGAGACCAGTTGAAAAGGTTCAAAGTAGAGTTTTAAAATGCAAAAAGAAGAAATGGGAGTGTGACAAAAAATTGAGTGAACTATTTATTGAAAATAACAATTAACCCTGTGGTGCATGGTGGTCACTACAGTGGACACCTATTTAAAACTTATTTACCCCTAAATTCAATGGTTCATGTGGTGGAAATTCATATTAACCTGTGTCAGGATATTTTTAATCTTCTTAAGGCCTTGAAAAATGTTTTCAATTATTTTTCTTAATACATAAATATTTCTTTTTAAAAAGTTATAGACAAACATATCAGGGTAAAACAGCGTAATAACTATAAATTATTTAGTATTAAAATGGATGAAAGAGAGTTAAAATGTTTCACAAAGCATTAAAAAAAGATTGTTCATGAAATTACAACAAAAAAAAAGAAGTCACACAAAATATTAAGTCATATTTACAATAAGTCTACCCTGTTTTAAATTGAATGCTCAGTTATAAAATATTTGGGAAAAAAATGGAAAACTTTTTTTCATGTTTTAAGACAAATAAAAACACTCAAAGGAAAAATCCTGACTCTGACTTCCATACTTCATGCGTCAGAGGGTCAAAGGGAAATAGTCCATTCAAAACCCTGATAAACCCCTAAAACAGAAATCAAAGTTGCTCCAAGTAGTGAAAATGCTTCACGTTTGTCATCCACTGTCTAGAACTGACACCCATTTTTGAAAACTTCCCTCTCCATTCATCCCCAAGTGTTCTCACTGTGATTTCTATCAGCATTATCTTGTTGAAAAACCCAGTTATTAGCCCACAGACTAGGGCCCTCAATCATGAAGGACGCCCCCTGCAACATCTCCACATAACCAACCACTGTTTGACGCCCTTGAACAACCTGGAGCTCCATTGTTCCATTGAAGGAAAAAGTAGATCATGATATTAAGATGTTAAGATTTTAAGATTTTAATCAGGAGTGTATTTCTATTTGTCAATACATGGTGAAAATGCAGGATGAGTTTCTTGTTGGATGAAGCTTAAGATATGCTCTTAGTTTAGATGCTTCTTTTTCTTTGTTATTTTGCATTGAGAAAATCCCAGGCATGATCAACATTCCCTCCGTCGCTGCTTACCTTTATTTCTCTGAGACTAATGATGTGAGACAGTCAGCTCTTGTTAGCAAGCAGGAACATGACAGCATTCTTAATAGGTAGCATGAAAGAAGGATACAGTAAAGCACTGTGGACAGGAGTCATATTGATTGTCTCTACACGGATTTGTTCAAATACATGACCTCTTAAAGTGAAACAAAACAGAAAAACTTCACTCATGATGTTTTCAAAAGGATTTATTATTGGCTTCATGTTCAAACCTGTTTTCATTATTTCTGTCTCTCAACACACATTAGCTCTGCTCCCACACATGTTCGCTCCTGTACTGGTCAGTGGTACATTTGCATGGATTTCATCATGAGAGTGCAGCTGTCAGTTACCACTGCCAGGAAATGAGGTTGGCAAAGCGTCTGGTGCCAATAAATCAATGATGCATCACATCTTTTCAATTTGTCCACAACAATTCTTCAGTTCTCCCAGCCAGCTGTTCAAGGTGGATGATGTTGCCGCTGCTTATTCTCATGTTGCAGGAGTTTGTTTGATGCTACAAACAACACAGCGGCTGCAAAGTGGGATGCAGCCTCCATGCTGTTATCGATTTGACTGAACTGAGAGCTTGTGAGCAGTAGATAACAGTGTTAGTTGAAGCTCTGAAGAAATGTGAAAGTATTTTAAAATTTGACCATGTTGTGAAACAAGGAATGCTTTCACCTTGAAAATCCCCCCAAAAAATAACTGTTGAGAAAATCTGTGTTTACATGGAAATGCTGAAAAACTGAAAACATACGTATGCATGCATTCTAGGCTTATATTTGGCAGTACAGCCAGGAGAGTCCAGGGGCATTTTTGGTAGCCCTCCACCAAAGTAGTGGTGGGCTGATCATCTAGTGTAAATATTAAATGTTTCTTCGTTGATTGCAGAACTGCAAGCAGACTCTTCATCAGAATCACCACACAGTTGTTCACCATTGTTAGTGCTGCTGCTGTTCGGTTCATGCATGGCAATTTCAGTTGCCACAGAGAAATCCAGATCACCCTTCCACTTCACCACCAGACCAGTAGGAGACAGGAGGATAACATTGAGGGGCACTGATGGTCCTTTTCCACCACAAAATTCCAGCCCTACGTGACTCGACTCGACTCTACTAGGTTTGGTTAGCTTTTCCACTTGCCCGACTTCAGACTCATGGTGGGCGTGGATCTTATAACACAGCTGCACTAAAGTGCTGCGCAGAAGTGCGTGCATGTCATCTATAACGTGACACAAACATAATTTTGTACTAACATATGTGCCACTGTGGTCTTCAAAGGGAAAAAAAAGCTTTAAAAAGATTTCATTGAAGTAATACAGCGGCTCAATGTCGGGCGGCATGACTGTTACGGCTGCATTTTTTCTTTGTTCCCTCCTCCCCTCTGCTCTTTCCAGGTGAGGCTGCTAATTGCTGATGAGGCTCACCTGCCTTAAAAGCTGAGTGCAGCCTGCGGTTGGGAGAGGCTTTTTGGGTTGAGGACTGCTGCCCTGCTGCCTCTCAATTTGGGATTTTGTTTTGTGTTTTAGTTGTTGCACTTTGTTCCTGGTGTTTTCCTAAATAAATCCCTTTTTGTATTTTTTAAAGTGTGTCTCAGTATGTTTCACGTGAATCTTTTGTGGATTGTTGTTAGCCCCATAGGGCCACTTTTAGTTGGGGCGTAACAAATGGGGGCTCGTCCGGGACCTGAACAGCCATGAGGTGTGGTATGTTTGATTTCTAGTTTTGTTTCTAGTGACCTGAGGTAAACAACAGCCTTGTGCTGCCGCACGCAGAGGAAAACGAAGGAGCTGCTTCCTGACATTAACTCTTCCCTGGATCCAGTGAGATCGCTTTAATTTTTTTTATTTTGAGCCTGGTATACCAGAGATTTTTTGTTGATCAATCATTCTTCTTTGAACTGGTTTTCCTGTTCGGTTCCCTGTGGATCAATGGACTGATTGGTGCTTAAAGACTCTCATGGCAGACAGATCGCTCCTGCGCTGACAAACTTTGATTTGATCGAAAATACTGTTTAAACCGAACTATCTTTGCATAAGACATCAGCTGGTGCCTGATCCAGGAGGGAGCTCCTTGTTTGAAAATTCCTTCTGTTTCAACAGCTGAAGTACACTTGATATTCACTGACACGTTCAGCTGAAGGCCTCTAGTGTCACTCTAGGGTCACACTTTAATCTGTAACACCGAAGCTAACAGAAACCAAGGTTATTATAGTTTTGCATTTTTCTGTCGTTTTACTTTCATTACATTTTGACTTTGTACTAGTTTGGTTTTATTTATTTTTTTAAAGCTGGTATTGTAGTCAAGTTCAGTTTTTTAATTTTCAAAATGCTTAGTGTAAGAAAAGTTTTATAAATTTCAGAAAAATAATAATAAATTATTGTACACTATCAGAACAGACTTTTCTCCTAACAGATTTTTTTTTTCCCTGTTTTGAGCAAAGTGTTTGAGCAGAGATATATTTTCTATCCCTGCATGGGTGCTGTACATTTCTTTTTCATCTATTTTCCTTGATTGATTAACGGACATGTGTGGGGGGATGCAGGCTTTTCCAAAAAAAGGAAACTTTAACTTCTACTGGAATAATCCTGCTCAATCATCATCTCTGGGCCTCTATACCTGTTTGTTAGTGTCTGTGGCTGCCTCACCCCTAGGGTTGCCAAGTTTCTCACTCTGAAATATGTGACAGGTGCTTGGTGCCATGGTGATTCAACTGGAAATGCATAAAGTGTGTATATTCCCTTTAATCATTTTTGTATCATAATGTAACTTCATATGAATAAACCTCAAATAAACCACAATTTGGCTCTTTATACCAAAAAACACGCAATAGAAAAATTAAAAGCAAAAGAGAGAATGACTCACCATATTTACTTTTTCCATTATATTTTTTGCTGCTCTTCACTGTCCAACTGGAAATACTCTACGGCATGAGGTAAAAACGTTTCTCTCATCCTTACGCTAAGGTGGTATGACGGTCTAATTTGGCTGCATTGTGTTCAGGTGTTTGTTTTTACTGAGGAGTTAGTATTTCATTAGTTATTGGATGTTAAAAACCGTGTCATAAATTTCGTTTTTACGATGGTTGACAGCCGTCATTCATGAGTAGTTTTTATCGGGGATATAAGAAACTTCGGGAAAGTGAGCCAAAAGGAGACTAAACCTCCTAAAGAAGAAGAAATAAACATTTTTATTTCTCTTTTTACTTGGCTCCACCAGAAATTCTCTACTGCACCGACTCTGGCTGCACAATGGCGGCTAGAGAAACTGGGATTTTTGGCTTCAAAATAGTAAAACATTGACAGGTGGAGCCACGCTGTCTATTCTATAAACAGTTTATGTTGGCAACCCTTTCCACCCCCCTTTAGACCCCCTTCCTTGCCTGTTTTGTTAACATTTTGGTCGACTGGGTACTTTTTCTGGGCAGGGAGTAAGAATTATTATGAGGGGTGACCAGCCAATCACAGTGCCCCCTGTGCACAAGTGACTGTGTCTTGAACATAGCAAGGGGGAGAAGCTAACCTGGGCTGCCAGTGCGACAGTGGCTAACACAGAGAAATAATGATACTATACATGCAGCGTACCTCATTTTCCTGCAGGAAGTCAGGTGCACGGCTCTTGACCATTGACTGTATATAGAATGGACAGCGTGCTTCCGCCTGTCACCATTCTACGATTTTGAAGCCAAAAAACCCCGTTTCTCTAGTCGCTATTGTGCAGCCAGAGTTTGTGCAGTAGAGAATTTCCGGTGGAGCCAAGTAAAAAAGAGAAATAAAAATATTAATTTCCTCTTCTTCAGAAGGTTTAGTCTCCTTTTGGCTCTTTCCCGAAGTTTCTTCTATCCCCGGAAAAACTACTCACGAACGGCAGCTGTCAACTATCGTAAAACGAAACTTATATCGCGGTTTTTAATGTCCAATAACTAATGAGAAACTAACTTCTCAGGAAAAAAAACACCTGAACACCATGCAGCCAAATGACATCATCATACTACCTTAGCGTAAGGATGAGAGAAACGTTTCCACGAGGTATCGTAATTTTTTTAAGTTTTCCCGGCTCATATCTGGAATACATGGGGAGGCGGGGCTTATGACCTATACTGCAGCCAGACACCAGGGGTCGGGGCATCTGCTGGAGGCTTCAGTTTGAGCCAAACGTCGCTACGTCCACTCATTATACAGTCTATGCTCTTGACATGCTGCAGGTGCTCAAAGGGCTGTTTTTACCCTTTATGGTGTGTTTACAATGCTATGGCTGTTAGCCATGCTATTAGCTGTGATCGGAGGCAATGAGCATGTGCTGCTGCTGGCGCTGAGCCATAGAGGAGGAGCCCGGTTTGGATGTTGTGTGTAAACAAATAAGCAAAACTTGTCAAAAATTCCTGCATACTTCACCTTTAACAAATGTTTTTTTCATTGTTTTGTTGGTTTTCATTTGCTATACTAACCTTGACAGAGATACATTCACACCATGAGGCTCCGAAAGACCATCGTTCAAAGTTACTCAATCAAGATAATCACAGCTGTGTGTTAAAGGTCCTGCCCTCCAAAACTACTACCAAGAACCAAGACCCTAGTTCCTGCAGTAGAAATGGTCATAGTCTGTAGTTCCTGGTGAAGGGTCCTGCATGTGGAAGTAGAGATAAGAGAGGACACTGTTCATTTTCAACATCCTTTTTCTTGTTGTCTGTAAAGAGTTACATGGCAATTTCATTCATTATTTCTTTCTTTCTTTCTCTCTTTCTTTCTTTATGTCATGTATGCCCAGTTTCAATTTTCATCATACTTTGGGTTTATAACGGAAACATTTATTGAATTACCCTGAAGTATATCGACTCCTTTCTGTCATAAAGAAGAGGATTAGGGCCACTGAGAAAAAAAAAAAATTCCAAAAAAAAAAAATCTCAAAATTCTGACTTTTTTCTCAGAATTCTGACTTTAAACTAAGAAATTCTGACTTTAATCTCAGAATTCTGACTTTTTATTTTTTTCAGATTTTTTTTTTCTCAGTGGCCCTAATCCTCTTCCGTAGAATTCGAACTTTTTTCTCAGAATTCTGACTTTTTATTTTTTTTAGATTTTTTTTTTCTCAGTGGCCCTAATCCTCTTCCGTAGAATTCGGACTTTTTTCTCAGAATTCTGAGATTAAAGTCAGAATTCTGAGTTTAAAGTCAGAATTCTGAGATTAAAGTCAGAATTCTGACTTTTTTTTCAGAATTCTGACTTTTTTTTTTTTTGGATTTTTTTTTTTTTCTCAGTGGCCCTAATCCTCTTCCGTACTGTCAAACTAAATCACAGGATGTGAATGTTTTTTGCTTGGCTCGGTGTGACATGAGTCCAAGGAAAAAAAAGAAAGTTGAAGATTGATGTTTATTTCACAGGCTGTGTACCTCTCTGCTACTTAGGTGAATAAACAATGTCCTTCAGTGTTAAAGTAGAGCAGCTCTTGTGGAAATGTGAGAAAAAAATACATTTCCTCTTCTCAGATATACACTGACGCAGGTCTTTGATCAAAGGCTGTAAAACTATTCAACAATTGTACGACATTACTCTGATGATTCTACCAAGAATATTATGAGTAATCTGTGGCTTTTTAAATTCATACCACGTTCACTTTTTCCCTTCTGGAGTTATTTGCCATTTTGGGAGAAGATGATAACTCAGCCTGAGCCCACTTTAGCCTGATTTTTAAAAATAATTTTCCATCCAAATTTGATGTAATAAAAGTTTTCTGCATTCTGCTCTTTGGTGACATTTTGTTCCTGAAAGCTTCTCTCGAGTCTTCTTGCTCTCCTCCTTATTAAATGAATATTGTGATGACGATTGTCATTTCAAACTTCCTGTTTTCATTATTTTATCTTTACCTGCAGGGCAAATCAGTCTGTTGTTTCTTCATTATTATAGATTTAACCTTTCCACGTCAACTCTGCTTTGGCTATTTTCGTGACAGCTTCCAATTTCAAAGAAAGAGAGAGCAGACAATTAGATTAAGTTGCAACAGGTTGATGAAAATGTTTAGAAGTTCAGCAGACCCCATTTGAAAGTGATGAATTATTTATGAGGGAGAAACAACAAAGGTGAAAATAACAAAACTCTAAACTCTAAACTCTTTGGGAGATGAAGCAGAGAGATGTTTCCTGTGAAAAACAATCGAGCCAGTGTGCAGCCTGCTCACTGACAGCTGCTGAATGAATATTTGATCTCTTTTCAGTTTGTGGTTTGACTCCAAACAATGACTCTACAGGCCGAGCTGTGTTTGCTCTTCATTCCCAAAATTTGAAATAGCAGATTGTTGCTGTGTTGCAAAGAAAGAGGATTTTTGGGGGTTTGAACATTCAACTTCTTGCATTAGTATTCTTGTTCATGAACAGAGGTGTGCCACATGGGTCTGTTTTGGGTCCAGTACTTTTCACACTTCACAGTGATGACATTGTTTCATTCATGTATCAAGTTGAGACAATTTTACTTGAAGCAATGAAGGATAGGTGAATAAATCTTAAGTGTGTGTGGTGAGTGAAGCCAGGGAATGGGAGCATGTTGGTAGCATGGCAGGGCTTGGACGGTGAGGCAGGAGTCTCAAGGAGGCACTTGAGGAAAAAAGGAAAAAGCAGTCAATTAGAACTGGAAAACACGAAGAGTCATTAGAAACTTGTGATATATTTCACTTAAGAGATGGTCCATGTCCCACCATGGCAGTAGGAATACTCTGACACCTGACTCCTGTTTCCACAGAGCTTAAAAGAAGCTGAAGAGTAGCAGGTGCACAGGAGCAGGAGCTGCAGGTGCAGTGAATGAACATAAAGTGTCAGGGAGGGCTACTTGAGCCTTCTGTGGGAGACTGGGAGAACTCCACATAAGACAACATGAATCCCCACAGTCATGGTTGTTGTGCTCAACTTTAGGCAGATGATGCTGTTGTTTATTGTACTGCTGATTTTATACAATTAGATACATCAAAAACCTTAAAAATTATTTACTTGTACGAATTTCAAGTATAACAAAACTCATTATACTCTCCAGGGGTAGGAAAATAGACTATGAGGATGTACAAATGGAAAAAAAAAACATTCTTTCAATGTCATTAGGAGTGAGACAATGACAGATTTTCTCCACAAACAAACTGTTGGGCTGTCATTTTGGACGCTACAAAGCTCATTCTTCTGATTGGCTAAGGGTTTATGATATTGGTTTCTAACTACTGTCTCACGAGATAAGTGTCCTTCAGAGAGTAAACATGTCTGACATCAAAATAGGTTTCCACTTCGCATCAGTCAATTTTGAACAAGCTCTGATTCAGAGAAGATGACAGCGATTCTGGATCCCATGCAGTCATTTCCATGTAATTTCCATGTCATGTCTGTTTTCAATACAGTGATCTCCACTACAGAGTCATGTCTGTTTTCAATACAGTGATCTCCACTACAGAGTCATGTCTGTTTTTAATGCAGTGATCTCTACTACAGAGTCATGTCTGTTTTTAATGCAGTGATCTCCACTACAGAGTCATGTCTGTTTTTAATGCAGTGAACTCCACTACAGAGTCATGTCTGTCTTTAATGCAGTGAACTCCACTACAGAGTCATGTTTGTTTTTAATGCAGTGATCTCCACTACTGAGTCATGTCTGTTTTTAATGTATTGATCTTTACTACAGAGTCAAGTCTGTTTTCAATGCAGTGAACTCCACTACAGAGTCATGTCTGTCTTTAATGCAGTGATCTCCACTACAGAGTCATGTCTGTTTTTAATGCAGTGATCTCCACTACAGAGTCACGTTTGTTTTTAATGCAGTGATCTCCACTACAGAGTCATGTCTCTTTTGTATACATTGCTGTTTAAGGCCCTAAAATCACAGCCTTCCAACATAGAAGTTGAAAGTCTTCCCAATTTTCAAAATGCTTCTTAAACTGTCCCTGATGAGAATTGTTTTCTTTTTTGGCCTTTTGATTCCAGTGTCTTAAACTTTTTGAAGAGGTGTTGCTGACATCAAATTCAAAACGGGCCAATGTTTTGCATGAAAGTTTAGTCTGTCGCTCCAAACAAATGATATGTTATGAATTGAATATGGGTTTAAGAGATTTGCAAAACTTTGTTCCCTGTTTATTTACATTTTACACAACATCACAACTTTTGAATTGAACTGACTTTTATCAGCACCTAGTCAGGAATCTACAGTCCTACATTCAGCGTTTAGTTTATGTTTTTTCTTTGTCCATCACTGGACTTTTCCCACTATTTGTCTATTTAAGCCTGTGACATTGTTTACTACACAGAAATGCATTTTTGTCATCAGAAATAAACATATAAAGTGATATTACATTATGATATGAACATTTACATCCTTGCTCACCCAAACATTTTAAGAATATGAATTTAAATGTGAGAGGAGAATGTATGAGAAAGGCAGGAGATGTGTATGAGGGAGCAGAATACATCATGTGCTGCCCTTTATATAACATAATTAGTTTGTGATAAAATATGGAACAGCTTGAAACTTCCTTTTAAAGTCATAAAGTAAAGGTAATATTAATATTCATTAGTTATACAGTTGAAGGTCACAGACATTGTGCAGCATATCAACACACACCTGTGATTTAAATACTGTAACTAATGGACAGCACTTTATGTGGGGCTGTAAATAAAGTAATAAAAATATGTACTAAGGAGACAGCAGCGGCAACAAAACCCCCAAATGTAAACAAACATTCAAGTTCATCTCAATAAATTAGAATATGCTGAAAAAGTTCTCATAACTTTGAAAAGTTTTTACTTTAGTAGTAAATTTCAAAAGTGAAAGTCAAAGATTCAGTACGTAGAGTGGACTTTTTCAGGCATTTTTTTTCCTTTTTTACTGTGATGACTATAGCGTACTCTTAACTAAGACTCAAAGGTGTGTTTTTTCAAGGTTTTTTGAGACTCCTTTTACAAAAATGACTGCATCAGTGTAGTGGCTCATTGACCTACAGCTACACTCAGGTCTTATTCAAGCTCAGGTTGATTTGATAGTGGCCTTCAGCTTGCCTGTCACTTGGTCTAGTATCCCTCATCTTCTTAATTATACCTCATAGATCCTCTTTGGAGAGTTTGATGGTCAAAAAGTAACATCCTGGTCCTTTAACCAACTTTAGTAGTTTTGGAGTTGTGGGCAGGAGCCAAGTCCTGCTGGAAAATGAAATTAGTCTCTCCATAAAGTTTGTAAGCACATGAAGTATGAAGTTTCCTGGTAAAGGTTTGTGTTGACTCTGGACTTCAGAAAACCCAGTAGACCATCAGCAGCAGATGACCTGGACTTCAAGCAGCTTATACTCCGAATCTCAGATCTTAGAGGTGTCTTTCTGGAGACTTTATTGATTCAATATTTATTGAGTTTTCCTAGTACAACTTTATATTGATAAATGATAATAAAGTCAAGAAAAAAATTCATCAGCTTTACTCTCACATTCCTCAAACTGGAAACCAGAGTAGCATGCTACAAAACAGACCAAACAGAACTGTCATACTACATTCAAATACAGTAAACAGTATGCAGTGCCTACTACATACTGCATTAGAAAGTTGTATGTAGAAGGTGAATTCGAAAACAGCCTGAGAGACCATTTAAAGGCTCAGACACCTTTGCAGTTGTGTATTGATTATCAACTGATTTGACTGTAATATCCAAAAGTTTCTTTTTAGTAGACAAACTTAGACTCAAATGCTAAGTCTTACCTTGCTGATGGTCCACGTTTGTCTACTGAAAAGAAACTTTTTTGATACTATACATCAAGACAAAATAAACATCACTGGGTTAGATTGTGACACTTTCAGTTTATAATTGTCAACCTTTTCACTGTATTCTGACTTTATGAGATATTGAATTTGGAGTTTTATCAATTGTGAGCCATAACCATCAAAAATAAAAGAAGCAAATGCTTGAAATATTTCACTCTGTGTATTAATGTTTATAATAGATGAGTGTCACATTTTGAATTGAAATAAACTTTTTTTTTTTTTTTTAAACCATATTCAAGTTTGTTGAGACACACCTTAACTGCTGTGTGATCATTAAAGAAAGAGAAAACTGTGACACTTTATTTACTTCAAACTTTATTCCACAGTTAGTTTAACAGAAATAATGAGGACAATTCACCATTTAACCGCATGTTTCATCAATCAATGCCTGAAACTCTGAATGCTGTGCATCAAAGGGAGTAAACACTCAATGCTTTTTAGAGAAAAACAACTGATTTGTCTTGATAAATTGCCATCAGCTAAAACCTGCTGATGGGTTTGCTTTGCCTGAGTTTGGCGAATGGATCCATTGCAGAGGTGTGAGAGTGATTTTAAACAGCCTATTCACCTCACACTCTCATTTCTCCATGCCTGTGTGTGTGTGTGAGACTGGTGGTTAATAACGTGGAGAGTGGTTTATCAGTTTTGATTTTATTTCATCTCTGCAAAATTAGCAATGACAATCTGGGGATCACTTCTCATTATTGTAACTTCTGATCAGTTGAACTTATCGTCGACGCTTCATTGAATCCATCTCGGCTTGTTGCTCGTCGGGTTCCAAAGGTTTGGCAGTAATTTGTCTGTAAAATATTCAGCTCTGTAATGAAAAGACTTTTTATCACTTCTGATCAACAGATGGAGGACGCATGCCAAGGTGTCAACACAGGCAGAAAAAATAGAAAAAGCAGCCAGCAGGTGAAATCTGTGGTGAGAGCTGCTATCATTGTTTCTGTTGTTGATCTCCACAAACACAGAGAGCAAAAAGCAGGGGGTCTAAGTGAGTCCACACCCATATGAAGCAATTTAATGCTTTATAGATGCTCAGACAATGATGCCCTCTCTTTATTTAGACAGCAGTCCTGCACTTTAAAGAGTGAAAGAGCATGAACCAGTATATTGATTCATAAAAAGCAAGTCTTCACCCTTTTTACTCTGTTATTTCTTCAAAGCCACCTTTTTCTATATTGGACTGCGCTGTTTCTTTGTATCGATTCACTCTATTTACAGGAACAAAATGTGATAAGAGTTGTCACGTGACTGCAAGTCCAGAGCTCTCTTTTTCTGTTATTTACAGAAACACAACATCTGGGGGTATTAAAGTACTTGGCAACTGCATCAGGAAAAAATATCCTTGAAAGAAACATAACGATCAATCAGCTGAGTCCAGGACAGTGAGGGGGAGCTAGTTATACTTGAGGGAATTAAAGGGACTGTGAGGACTTTTTAAGTGATCTTGAAAAGGTCCCATCTCTAGATTTATGCTTGATCATAATCCCCAATTTAAAATGAGGTTATCAGGGTTAAAATAAGTTATTTCTACGGCATGCCGAAGTCTATTAGTGAGAAAAGAGATCTGTATTTTAGGATCATCAATGGTGTGGAAAGCACAGGATCTCCCTGTTCTTCTGACTGCAGCTGTATAACACTCCTGAACACGTAGCTGGTGTGAGTTGACGGATGAGAGAGCGCTCAGTCAACATGCAACAGAGAGTAGCAGAGTTTGAACTTCAACTTCAGGGCAATCAATCAACATAAAAAAATCAATGAGAGGAGTCCTTAAATTGAGCCTTGTGGGACACCAAAACAGCACTCAACTGTGAAGTCGCATCTCCACCAAGTGTACAACATAAAGGACGTCATCCATCTGTGTTTGAAGACAGAACTGGACTGAAGCCTGTCCCAGCAGTCACTTGGCAGAGGTTGCACTGCAAAAACTGAAGTCTAAACAAGTGTTTAGGTTCCACTTCGAGTAAGAATTGTTGCATAAGATCGAACTTGATCCACATTCTTCTGATAATTCCAGAAAAATGTCTTATAATCAAGCCGCCTGATTTATTAGTTTGAAGCAAGAAACGTTTGCTTATCTGGTTTCTGGAAATAAAATTGTAATCATTATTATCATTAACCCCCCCCTT
This sequence comes from Thalassoma bifasciatum, assembly GCA_008086565.1. Lineage (NCBI taxonomy): Eukaryota > Metazoa > Chordata > Actinopteri > Labriformes > Labridae > Thalassoma > Thalassoma bifasciatum. Next base: position 64,370 of record RPOG01002606.1, on the reverse strand, counting down.
TTTTCGCCTTTTTTCTTTTCAAAGGAAAAAAAAGAGAAAAAAAGGAAAAAGAAGAACAAGTGACTAAACAAGAACATTTTCTTTTTTGAAATGACACATTTCCTCGACTAGTTCGGTGAATGCAGCTCAAATTAAGCCTAATAAGATATTTTTACCAAAAACAAACAAAGATACTTGCTAAGATTTCAGTTTTGTAGTGTAGAAGTAGTGAAGTGTAGTCAGGGGGGGAAGTAAGCCGGTACGGTCCATTACTGGGTACCAGTAAAAGATTCAGTGGTGGTACTCAGTACCAGCCTGCAGTCATGAAAATTACTCTGACTGTTAAAAAAATTCATTTTACTTCTGCCTTATTGTTTCTGAACTTCCTGTGCTGTGTTTGAGTCCTCGGATGGAGACATTTTTCCTCACAATTTCAATTTTTTTATCTCAAAATTCTGATATTTTATCTAGACATTTTGTCTTATTAAATGATAATTTTGACTTTTTATCTCAAATTTTGATATCTGATCTCAAGTTTTAACTTCTTATCTAAACATTTTGACTTTTTTCCCGTGATTTCAACTTTTAATCTAAAAATTCTGACTCTTTATTTCAAATTTTCAGCTTTTTATTTCAAATTCTGACTTTTTTATCTAAAACATCTCTTTTGTTTTTTTTTTTAATCTCAAGAATTTGATATTCTATCACAAATTTTGATCTTTTAAATAATAATTTTGGCTTTTTGTTGCAAAATTTAGACCAAATAGTGGCCAAAACGATCTGAAATGAAGAAAGCCAGTTTTTTGGGTTTTTTTTGTTAAACTGGTGGAAATTAGCTTCTATGGATGAAGGTTTAGTGCAGGCAAGAATTTATCATTACTTTCACCCCTGGGTGTACTGCATGCTAACATGTACAGGCAGAGACAGAAAACCATTCACACTCTCTACAGAACTTTTTTGTTTAAGGCAACAGCACAAACCTCTTCAGCCCCTCAGGACTAATATAAAGCTTGTTCTTAAAAAATTGAACCATTTCTGAATGTACAGTACTACAACCATCTAGGCTTGAACCAGCGAGTGTAAGTGCGCGTAAGTGTGTGTGTCCATGTGGAGAGTGTGGAGTGTTGCTCTCGGCTGGTGGTTATGTTCTTGATCTAGAGGCAGCGATGCTGATGACAGGGAAATAACGGTCCTTCTCTTTGTCTCCAGCGGGACATCACCCGGGATGTAAGAGTCAGATCCACTCTCCACCACCTGCCTGAGCTCTCAAACACATACACACCAATCACACACACACACACTTCACTGGAGAGCGCAACACACAATCACTTGATCATCAATCCTAACACTCGGAGGCATGGTCTGCCTGCCGTGTTCAGATAAGTCTGAGCTGTGAGGAGGTTCAAATCAAGCTGAGGCTCAAACACTAGAAAAAATGAGTCTGTGAAGGTGAAAAAATTATTATATTAATAACACAGATCACAGAATTAAGGTCTGCAGCCAGGAGGGTGACCCTGAAATGACAGCATCAGTCTGATAATATGCTAGTGTGCTGAAAATAACAATGTTGATGCAGTAAATATGATGACGATAACAGACATGTCAAGAGCTAAATGATATTTCATTTTTTTAGGGGAATATTTAGATAAGTCCCATTGGTGTGACAGTCCATTAAAAATATTGCAATGCAGTAAATTTAAATGCTTTGTCAACACATAGAGATAGATAAGGTGATAGAAAATACTCTTTTAATCATCCCACGATGGGGAAATTCACAAAGTCACAAAAGCAAATAAGAAAGTGAGGACAGCTTGGCCATAATTGTCCTGTCAGCCTCCACCTCCACAGGGTCCAGGACTGAACTGACCTTCTTCACCAGTCTGTTCAGTCTCACTCTCTTGAACCCTGTCCACCTACAACATGGGAAATCTTTCCACTGTGGCGTTGGTGTCTGGTGTTAGCTCCGTTAGCCACTTTTGACAACATTAAGCCCTTTGTCTTCATGCAAATGGACTTTCAGACTGACAAATTACACTTACTGCTAACTACCAGCCTGGTATGTTTTATGAGAGAACCTTAGACATGAGGACAGGACTTTGTGTGACAGTCATGGGCCTTTTTAGACCCTTTTCAGGGGTGTTGGACCCCTAGATGTCCTCACAGCACCCAGCAAATGTTACGAGTACATGTGTACAGTTGTGCCTAAAAGTTTACACCCTCCCCCTCCAGCAGAATTTTCTGGTTTTTTTTGGCCTTTGCTCAGAAAATATGAATGATAACACAAAAACCTTTCTATCACTCATGGTTAGAGGTTGGGTGAAGACATTTATTAACAAACAACTGTGTTTACGCTTTTTAAATCATAATGACAACAGAAAATTCAAAAATGACCCTGTTCATTTTTTTATACTCACACACACTGATTACAAACAAATAGATCACAGGTGAGGATGGTTACCTTTAGTAAAAATTCAAAAACATTTGTTCACTTTTGTGCATTTTAACAGGCCAAAACCACCAGAGTTGTGTAAACTTCTTAACAGGGTCATTTTTGAAGTTTCTGTTGTCATTATGATTTAAACTTTTTTTTTTTCATTAAATATCTTCACCAAACCACCAACCATGAGTGATAGAAAAGTTTTTGTGTTATTATTCATTTTTTTCTGAGAAAAGGCCAAAAAAATCATAAATTCTGCTGGGGGCTGTAAACTTTTGGGCGCAACTGTATGTACTTCAATAGCATAAAGGAATATGTTAAACATATTAATCTATGCAGGGAAAACTGATCCCTCCTCTCTATCTGTGCTGTTGATTTCTTCATTAAGTTGCAGTGGGACTGTGGCAAGGACACCAAAACAGTGGGGATCAGTCAGTCACAGGAGCATTCAACAAGGCAGCGAGCCACTACGACATAAAAAATGTATGTATCAAGATAAACATACTCCCACAGCAGCTACAGATACCGGCCTTCCCTTTCTGAGGTAGTTCAGTCCCTTGGATGATAGCTAACATTATTATGCTGTTTATGTCACGGCCTTGGGTGCGATGAGTTTCCCCCTTCACCTCTTTTGTCTGTCAGTGCTCTCCATCTGTCTGTCTGGCTGAGTCTCAGTGTCCCCTTAAACCTTGAGCCCTGTGCCCCCTTTCAGACTCAACTGACATCACCTGGAAAATTGTTGAGTGCACAAGTCTGCTTACATGGCATAACTCATAATGGTGAAAGTAGCAATAGGACAGCACTTCGACACTTATTTCATACCTGCATGTCATTATGTAGCTCACCTAAGCAGCATTATTGATTGTTACTGAACAAGTTTTAGTCTGAATGAATTGAAATTTCTACTGATTCTCTTCAGAAATATGAATATAGCAAACTCTTAATGTTTTAGCTAAACTGTACTTTCAGTATATGTAAAGACAAAGAGATTTGGGAAGATTAGCTCTGTTTTATTTGCTCTTATTCTCAAAGGTAGGGTCTGCAGGATTTTTTCCCCATACTGTTTATAAACATAACATCGAAACGGGCTCCTCCTCCATGGCTCAGTGCCAGCGGCAGCCCATGCCCACTGCCTCCAGTTGTAGCCAATAGCAGGAACACACTCACCAGCCCAGTGAGCACCTGCAGCATCACATTTCTAAACAGGAGAGAGTCGAGAGTCGTACACCTGACTTCCTGCAGGTGAAAGAGGTATCCTGAAAATGGTATCGTTCTTTCTTTGTGTTACAGCCACTCTGGATAGCCTCATCACGCTAACGCTCTGCCCAGAAACGTCCTGAGTCAACCAAAACATCAACATGCGGGGGGGGGGGCAGACACTGACACACATGTATAGGCTCCCATTGATATGATTGAGCATGATTATTCCCATGATAATTAACATTTTATTTTTAAGAAAGATCCTGCAGACTCTACCTTTAAAGACAGGCCGACTTATATTTCTGAAGCATCAACACTGGTACTGATTTTGGCAATTCTTATGTGTTGTCTCTTTTTCTAATTTACACGTTAGGCGTTTGTTTACCCTGCCCTGTTGGTGGCCTCTCTCTGTGAACTCTGTGTTTCTATGGTTTCTCCTCATTAGACTTAACATACTGTTTTGGAACAACCCATCTGGTATAGCGTTAGTTGCATGCATGCATCAGCCATTTCACTAACTGCACCATGAAAGTGATTGGCCAGCTCTCTGTAGGCCTGTTGAGGGCAGAGCCGTAGGCAAACCTTGGTGTTTGAGGTCTGCCCCTGTGTTGTGCCATGAACCAGCTAGGGAGAAGATTGTTTGAAGATTTCGTGAAAATTTTATGAAGGCCTTGAGCTATTTTTAGGAATGCATCATTTTGATCAGTTTACAGACAGATTCAGGGATTTTTTGACATATGAATAAGTGGAGGTTTGAAAAATCTACACACACTTAGTCTGAACGTACAGCCTTGGTGCTTTGTATACATGATTACAATAAGTGGGTGCTTGATAGACCCTCTATAATGTTCAATCATTTTGGAATTTTGTCCCTGATTTACATTTTTATCTTGAAGGTGGAGACAGTTTTTCACATTAGGGACAAACAGCGTTCATCCCCTTCTATTTGCGTCTGGTTATTATAGGTTGTGCTACCTGAGGCAATTTGTTTGTTTGTTGCCTCTTCATTTGTTCATTTATTCGTAAGAGCTGTAATGATTAGAATGCACTGCCATCATAATAGCATTCGCACCCCTTTTCATCACACTCAGTGGACAAATTAGTCTGTAGCAAAGTGGGTCTCCATCCCAGCATATGATGCAGACTCTCTCAGATGTGTGGGAACAGCCTGCAGCTCGTTCAGATGAGATAAACATATTTTACTGGACATGCTGCTCTTATTGGCTGTCTCCAAGAAAGAAACCAATGTATGTTTCAACTCTGGGCTTCACCATATGTTGGACAAAGAGCTGCCCCTTCCCCTCTTCGCTCACCCTCCACATGTGGGCTAGATTGAGCACATTAAGCTCTAAAAGGTGCTTGCAGCAGAGAGATAGAGAGAAGAGGTGCTGAAAGCTAATGTCTACAAACAGGTATAAAACCCAAGCAAATGGCACTGAGCTGGAAAACCACAGCGGTGTGTAACAGCTCAGTGTCTCCAGTGAAGCAGAAAGTGTCAAGCAATGCACAGTTATATCGCAGGAGCCACAATCAATTGTGAATTTGTCCCTTACTCAAACTACTTTTCTCCCCTTCATTGGAAGAAAAGTAGCTCTCCACACTTTTTCTCTCATGTACTCTCTCACATTATGCATCCAGAGGAGAATAGACAGACTGGTTGGAGATGAGAGAAAGATAACAGGAACTCAAAGAAGCAATGGTTACAACCAAATTTTGCAGAAGAGACTCTCTGAACGCACAACACGTCCACAGGGTGACCCTCCTGTCAGGTAAGAACAGGAAAGTGAGGCTACAATTCACAGGGACTCACCAAAACTGGACCATGGAGACTGAAAAACTCTGTCTGGTCCAATGAGTCTGGATTTCTGCTCCACATTCAGATGGTCTGTATACTTACTACACTATATGTATCTATACTGTTTTATCCTATTGTAAAGCGCCATGAATGTTCTAAAAGGCACTTTAAAATGAAATGTATCATTATCATTATTATTCTCATCATGGATGCTCAGGTTTGCAGTGCCTTATTTACTTTATGAATTGAAGAATTAAGACAGTTCTTAAAGCAAAAGGGGTTACAACCTGGAACTAACAATGAGCATCTGATTAAGTGTTTTTGCTGATTGTAGGTCTTGTCATTTATCAAAGCAAACTCTGGCAATCAAGTTCACAGCAGGCCAACAGCCTAAATCATAACAGAGAGTTTTATCTTTTCTCTAATGGTTACGCACTCTTTTATCATTGTGCTATAAACTTTTGTCTGAAGCAAACATACTCTGAGCCCTTTGATTATTGGAAATCAGTGATAAAAGGGGTCAGAAAACAAGACAAGAAGTACATACAGAGCTACTTTGGAGTTGTCGTGGTGACAAACTTCAGCATTTCATGGCTGAGTGAACCCCCCATCCTCACCGCAAAACAAGAAAGACAAATATTTCTTTCCAAATAAAGGCCATTATTTAGAAACCTCTATATGAAATCAGTTCTTAAATTACGAATGGTGTGCAAGTCTCTGATGTGTTTATTGTGAATGGCTGGCTGCACTTATTGTGATATGTCTGCTAGTGTCTGTTGGTCCTAAGTGAAAATATAACCAGATTAATCTGAGTTTTAGTAACTAGGTGACAGAAACAAATATGTTATGACATCACTTTGTGAACCCATCATGTAGTACAGAGACATCTTAGCTGAGGAACAAGGCTTTGTCCTGATGTGGTAATTAACTCACAATTAAACAGTTATCATAGAGAATCGATCAATGTCTGCAGATTTAATTACAACAATTGATAAATTACCCTGTCTGCTAATCACAGACTCGTCACAGCTTGATGATGTGATAATCATTACTGATGTATGGCTGGCTCATTGATCAAGATTATCTGTGTATTAATGAAACATTAGTACAAGCATATGATGGTACCAGTACTGATTTTTTTCATCATTAGTAAGATTTAAAGAGGGATTAGTCTGTTTTCCTATATGTGTAACATGTATATAAAGTCTCATTGCTGGATGTTGATGCTAAAAGTGCTGAATTTAAACATCTATATTCTGTCATTCATGGTTAGAGGTTGGGTGAAGACATTTATTAACAAACAACTGTGTTTACTCTTTTTAAATCATAATGACAACGGAAACTTCAAAAATGACCGTGTTCATTTTTTTTTATATACACACTGATTACAAGTAAATAGATCACAGGTGAGGATGGTTACCTTTAGTAGATATTCAAACACATTTGTGTTCACTTTTGTGCATTTATCAGGACAAAACCACCAGAGTTGTGTCAACTTCTTAACAGGGTCATTTTTAAAGTTTCTGTTGTCATTTTGACATGAAAAGAGTAAACTATCTTTTTGTTTTTTAAATAAATGTCTTCACCCAACCACTAACCATCAGTGATAGAAAGGTTTTTGTGTTATCATTCATATTTTCTGAGGAAAAGCCAAAAAAAACAGAAATTCTGCTGGGGGGTGTAAACTTTCAGGCACAACTATATTGTAGAAATCTGTCTGTAAACTGATAAAATTATCTGATCTAAAAAAAAGTGACAGATCTTCTAAAGATCCACATGAGACTTGCTGAAATGATAAGGTGAAAAAGACCTGTCTGTTAGGATCCTGAATGTGTCTTTTTGGGTTTTGTATTGTTTTCAGGGTTTGGCGTCTTTATTTCCAGGGGTTTTGCTTCATGTTTCCTGGGTTATTAGTTATTCCTGGGTTTTTCTTGTGTTTCTTGTTGTACCTGACCACTTCCTGGTCCTGTTTTCCCTCCTCTGTGATTGGCCCTCATGTGCTTCACCTGTGTCGTGCCACACCTGGGTTTGATTAGTTCCTGTGTATTTAATCCTTGTCCTTAGTTCAGCCCTTTGTCTGTTCATTGTGTCGAGTCTTATACTGTGTAGTGTCATGTCATCCTGTGTTTCGCCCCTTTATTTCTCCTGCGTCTCCCCCCTTGGTTTTTGGATTTCTCTTGAGGTTTGAGCTTTGGTTTTTTGATCCTCTTTTGTTTGTACTTGGGCTTTTGAGTATTGTTGCTTTTGGGGGTTTGAAATAAAGACTGTTTTCGTTTGAATCTGCACTGGAGTCCGTCCCCCTGTTTTCTCTGGTTTCACACCCTGACATTGCCGGCTTCTGGGTCCTTAAACACCAAGGTCTTCCCCCCACACACAGACCTCCAGAAGACTGGCCAATCAGAGGAGTGGGGTTCTGTGAAGTGGAGAGCTGTAAAAAGACAGCAGCTAAAATGAAAAGTTTTAAAGATTGGCTTAATTAAGAGTCTTATAAAACACCGGTGTGAGCAAAATATGGATTTTTTTAAAGCTATAAATCATTGTTAAGCCACTGGTATCAATAGACAGCATGGTAGCTGCAGACCTGCAGCTAAAAAAATGTTTGAATTAGTGCCGTGCAGGGCGTAGTGCAGATCTAGTTGATGTGACCACCTGTTAATAATCACAGAGTGGCTGAGGGTGATCTCTCGTCTGATCAGACATGGCTGTGTTTTTCTGTTCTATGTGGCTGCCCATTATTTCAGCCTATTAATACATCTGTCATTGATCCATGGAGCTGCTTGGTCTCTGTAGAGACATTTACTGTCCAATGGCAGCTGAAGCCAACAGCTGGTAAGTTCAGCAGAAAAAATAATCAGCACAGAGGGACAGAGGGCCAGGTCCAGCCAAAGCCTCACTTCTCCGCGCATTTCTAATAAAAGGAGGTTTCTGCTCCTGGCTGGAGATCGATGCAGCCCTGCAGAATCAGGTAACTCATTGAGGCATGTGTGTTACAGGTTAAATTGTTTGAGATTTCAGGCAGGGGCTCATCGGCTTCAGAGCAGAACGTGAAGTCAAAGCTAAAAGTAGCTTAGCTTAAAGAAGGACATCGATAACAGACACTGTTTCTATCAGGAAAAAAGTACTGATATTTGTTTCAGTCTCGCAATAATCTTGAGCTCAAAAGAAGACAGATTATATCTTTGCTGACTAACCTGGAATAGATTCTGTCTTTCTCTGGGTTTTGTGCTCCACGTTTAGTGGATAGATGACAAAATAACAGAGTTCTTTAAGCAAAGTCTCTTTCTTACACTTGGTAGGACAGCAAACAATGTTTCATGCCAAAGATATTGCAATCCATGTGTCGAGTCTCAGAGGCACAGATTTGTGTCATGCTGATGACAAAAGGTTCTGTCATGCCCCCTCCTGAGTGATGAGCTTCATGAGCTACAGAGCTGAAGCTCATCACCCAAGGTCTCTCAAGCTGCGTTTAACCAGAGCTGTAAGTCGTGCTTAAATATCCCTCTCAAGCACAAGTTTCAATACTTTAATGACATTTAACTAAAGTGAAGGTAGAAGTACAGGGCTGCAAATCTACTTCAGCAAAAGTAAAAAGTAAAATCTCTTTAAAATTCTGAGTACTTGTTTTTAAATCAGGGGTGAGCAGTGATAACCTTGCAGGGCAGATAAACCTGCCTGTTTCCTTTTCTGAAATCCTGCAGATCCATCTTGCTAAGATCCAGTAACAAACGATTTCACCTGGCACAAAAGTGGACGGCCAAGTGGGAGGCGAGAGCTGTGGACATGACGACAGCAGAAAGCGTCTGAATGTTTGAAAGCAATGGCGGTGTGTAACGTGCTCTTTGTGGACGCGGCAATATCTGCAGTTCGACCAGAAATACTCAATTTCTTCCTCAAAAGACAAACAGAGAACATCACCAAAATAATTTCTTACAAAAAATGATGCTTTGGTCTTCTCCCAACTAAAATCGGTCATGAGAAGAGCAAAATCGGACACGTGAAATATCTCTGTAGTGGTTACATAAACTGTCTGACTGGAGTGCCAGGTAACACATCTCCTATGTCACACTATGGTTTGATGTGGCTTGGTCTGTGATGAGTACGTCAGGCAGAACAGTCGTCCAATCACCAGCTGCTGTATATTTTTAAGGTCCCGCCTCTGAAAACACTTGCGAGTGGCTCGTCCCCAGATGGACTAGTGAAATATCTCTGTGGCGGATATATGGAACTTTTCGTCTGGCGTGTCAGGTTCGTGGAGTGAAGGGGGTTGGGAAAAAAAAAAGCGTCCGGATTGCAGGACGGCTTGTTCTGCTCAGGATCAAGTTCAGGTTTATACTTTAGCTGACTGTGGTTAGAAAGAGGTGTCAGCTTTATCTGAGCTGTTTTTGATCTGTGAGAGGATTTGTTGTGATTTTAGCACAAGCAGCAGCATCTTCTTCTTCTTCTCCTCTGCGTTAATCTTGTGGTGCACAGTGGTCACTACAGTGGACACCTATTTAGAAGTTATATACGGTTAAATCTAATGGTACATGTTGTTAAAATTCGTATTAGCCTGTGTCAGGATATTTTTATTCTTCCAAGGGCCTGAAAAAATGTTTTCAATTTTTTTCCAAACACATATATACTGTTAAAAAAAGTTATAGACAAACGTTTGAGGGTGAAAAAGCTTATAACTATAAATTATTCAGTGGTAAAATGGCTGAAAGAGAGTTAAAATGTTTCGCAAAGCATTAAAAAAAAGGTTATTCGTGAAATCACAAAAAAGCATATTTACATTAAGCGCACACTTTTTTCTGTTGAATGCTCAGTTACAAATATTTGGGAAAAAAAATGGAAAACTTTTTTTCATGCCTCAAGACAAAGAAAAACACTCAAGGGAAAAATCCTGATACTGACTTTCATAATTCATGCATCAGAGGGTTTATTAGTTTGTTAGTTCACCTGATCACTGGATCAGAGATGTCAGCCAACCACCTGCAGGCATACTGTTAATGGACTATTGGAGCCTTTATATAAACCCCAATAATAAACTTTACTGGTCACACAGTTGTTTCCACCTGCCATGAAGATCAATGTTCTTTTGGAGTATGCAGGAGTGCTCAGGACATTTTATTACACTGTGGTAGCTTCTGCACTTTCTATGCAGTGGTCTGCTGGAGCTCAGGGAGCACAGAGAGTGACAGGAGGAGACTTAACAGACTGGTCAGGAGGGCCAGTTCTGCCCTGAAGTGCCCCCTGGACTCCCTTGGGGAGGTGGGTGAGAGCAACATGTCTCAGCCTGAACTTAAGTAACAAAGAAAAAGAGTTTCCTCATATAGACAGTCATGAAAAGGATATTCTATTCAATACTGTTCTATTCTGTTAGGCTATCTTTAACCACTAACTTATGAATGCAAAGTAAAATACTCTCCACCAAAATACTCAAATCTACTGGCTTTAGATACTACCCTTTGATTGTGAATGATAACACAAAAACGTGTCTTTCACTCTTGGTTAGTGGTTAAACGAAGCCATTTATTAACAATCAACTGTGTTCAGTCTTTTTAAATCATAATGACAACAGAAACTACCAAAATGATCCTGATCAAAAGTTTGCATACCCTGGTGGTTTTGACCTGATAAATGCACAAAAATGAACACAAATGGGTTTGAATGTCTACTAAAGGCAACCATCCTCACCTGTGATCTAATTGTTTGTAATTGGGGAATTTGTCATGGGGAAAGCAGAAGAATTGTCTAAGGATCTACAGAAAAAGGTAATCCTACAGTATAAAATAGGAAAGAGATTCAAAAAGATATCTAATAAATTGAGGATGCCAATAAGCAGTGTTCAAACTCTAATTAAGAAGTGGAAAATTAGGGATTCTGTTGAAACCAAACCATGGTCAGGTAGACCAACAAAAATTTCAGCTACAACTGCCGGGTAAATTGTTTGGGATGCTAAGAAAACTCCACACCTCATCTTCAGCTGAAACACAGGACTCTCTGAACAAAATGTGGTCTGGCTGTTTCAAGATGTACAATAAGGGGGCACTTGGAGGAAAATGGGCAGCATGGTTGAGTCACAGAAAGAAAGTAATTTCTACTCAAATGCCACAAAGTGTCCCACTCACAATACACCACACAGCACAGAGACAAGCCTCAAAACTTCTGGAACAAAGTCATTTGGAGTGATGAGACCAAAATTGAACTTTTTGGCCACAACCATAAACGTTACATTTGGAGAAGAGTCAACAAGGCCCATGATGAAAGTTACACCATTCCTACTGTGAAACACAGAGGTGGATCACTGATCTTTTGGGGATGTGTGAGCTACAAAGGTTCAGGAAACTTGGTCCAAACTAATGAATGAAGGATGAATGCAGCACGTTATCAGAAAATACTGGAGGAAAATTTACACTCATCAGCCTGGAAGGTGTGCATGGGACATGGATGTTCCAACATGACAATGATCCAAAACACGAGGCCAAGTTGACCTGCCATTGGCTACAGCAGAATAAAGTGAAAGTTCTGGAGTGGCCATCTCAGTCTCATGACTTCAACATCATTGAAAATCTGGAGAGATCTCAAACCTGCAGTTCATGCAAGACAGAGCAAGAATTTACAGGACCTGGAGGCTTTTGGCCAATAATGACCGAAACTTCAAGCTGTCATTGATATTAAAAGGGCGATACAATATAAAGAACTGGGGTATGTAAACTTTTGATCGGGGTCATTTTAGGAGCTTCTTTTGTCATTATGATTTTAAAAGAGTAAACAGTTGTTTGTCAATAAATGGCTTAACCCAACCACCAAGCATGAGAGAAAGAAAAGTTTTAATGTTATCATTTTTATTCTCTGAAAATGCCAAGAAATCGTACATACTGCTAGGGTATGTAAATCATAAGCACAACTGTACACAAAAAGCCACCTAATTACAGGATTTGTAATAAAAGTAATTAATTTCATCCACCCCCACTTTCAGAAACCCATTAACATGCTGATTCTTTATTCAATATTTGCAGTATAAGACATTTTTTCAACCTTTGACTATCATTACTACACATTCAGTCAGCTCAGTTGTTGTTTTGTATGTATAAGTCCCAGCCTTAGGGACCTGTGAGGCACACAGGTCTGGATATGACATTCACAAGACACACACCATGTGTTGTTTTCCCTGTTTAATAAAACAGATGTGCAATCAAACACACACACACCCACACCCACAGTAATACATACTCACACTAAACCTTTTGCCTCTCCCTTTGCTCTGTGTTGGTGTAGAAATGCAGCCCCACAGCAGTTTAAGATTCAAAGAGACAGGCAGGAGCATGCCTCAGCATTTATTCAATACTCTGCTGTTTTAGGCCTTTACTCACCTGAGCGTTATCGAAATCTGTTTGGCTGATCTCCCTGTGCAGATGGTTCCATGTTTGGTCTTGGTCTGATGTGAGGAAATCAACCCAAACACTCCACACATCGTCATGACTGTTTTAATTCAATAGAAGAGATTTGATTTCAACAATTCACTCCTGTGTACAGACCACAGCTTTTAAGACCCACTTTACAGAAAGAAATACTGACAAATGGCGAGTAAAAACAGCTACAGCGAGAACGGACATGATTTTACAAATGTGAGAGAAAGAGTCACAGGATAAGAAGCTACATTTCACTGGTAAATCACAAAAGCATCAAATAGAAACTGGAACTTTTTGAATGTTTTCTCATCCACAGTCTTTACAAGATCAGAAGCATTATAAAACAAGCAAAACATCAACACAGCACAGGATTCAGAACAACACGTACAGCTCAGTTAAAGGAATATTTTGTTGATTTTGAAGTGAGGTTGCATGAGTAAAGTGACATCAGCAGTTGGCCAAATCTGCAAAAAAAGACTGCGAAGAATCTGCACTAAGATTCTTTGCAGATGCAATGCTGACATGTACTACGGCCTGTGGCGCACTGAGCAGCTGATCAACCAAACCTCAAAAAAACGTAAATATCCCTTTGATAAACAATCTTATTAGTACAGAACAACTGAACACATCTCTCAGAAATGAGCAGTTTTAAGTGGAGTACATTACTTTGAAATGATTTTCATATTGAAAATTAATTAAGTTGTATATTCCAGCAAGTTGTACTTTAAAAGACATGTATAACAAGAGGGGTGGTTCATTTTTAAAGTGGGGTATAATGAGGCACTTTCAGCAGTCAGTGTAACAGGGCCCCGCTCAGTGTGAACCTGTTGTTAAACAACCACCTAAGAATCATAATGGCCGGGCTTTTAACTGCTGCAGACAAGGTCATCTCCACCACATAATTTATTTGATGTTAATGCTCCAGTTATTTCATCTGCACTTATCTTTGCCACCAGAACGCCCATTCGTCTTGGCAGTATTTCACTAATGTTTGAGGTCTTCTGCTGTGCAATAATCAGCTGTTTGGGTCAGCAGGCTTCGAAAGAGACTGGCATAACTAAAAGAGAGAGGGTTATTCTGAGGCTTGCATATACATGGAGACTTAACAGTGTGAAGTAGGGAGAGGAGAGAAACTTCTGGAGACAATGAACCATGTCAAGCGTGTTCCTGCTCTGTTGCGGTTTGGCCTCGTCTGTGAAACCC
>RPOG01002606.1:0-50337 GCA_008086565.1 Thalassoma bifasciatum | reverse complement strand
GACAAATGGCGAGTAAAAACAGCTACAGCGAGAACGGACATGATTTTACAAATGTGAGAGAAAGAGTCACAGGATAAGAAGCTACATTTCACTGATAAATCACAAAAGCATCAAATAGAAACTGGAACTTTTTGAATGTTTTCTCATCCACAGTCTTTACAAGATCAGAAGCATTATAAAACAAGCAAAACATCAACACAGCACAGGATTCAGAACAACACATACAGCTCAGTTAAAGGAATATTTTGTTGATTTTGAAGTGAGGTTGCATGAGTAAAGTGACATCAGCAGTTGGCCAAATCTGCAAAAAAGACTCTGCGAAGAAAAATCCACTAAGATTCTTTGCAGATGCAATGCTGACATGTACTACGGCCTGTGGCGCACTGAGCAGCTGATCAACCAAACCTCAAAAAAACGTAAATATCCCTTTGATAAACAATCTTATTAGTACAGAACAACTGAACACATCTCTCAGAAATGAGCAGTTTTAAGTGGAGTACATTACTTTGAAATGATTTTCATATTGAAAATTAATTAAGTTGTATATTCCAGCAAGTTGTACTTTAAAAGACATGTATAACAAGAGGGGTGGTTCATTTTTAAAGTGGGGTATAATGAGGCACTTTCAGCAGTCAGTGTAACAGGGCCCCGCTCAGTGTGAACCTGTTGTTAAACAACCACCTAAGAATCATAATGGCCGGGCTTTTAACTGCTGCAGACAAGGTCATCTCCACCACATAATTTATTTGATGTTAATGCTCCAGTTATTTCATCTGCACTTATCTTTGCCACCAGAACGCCCATTCGTCTTGGCAGTATTTCACTAATGTTTGAGGTCTTCTGCTGTGCAATAATCAGCTGTTTGGGTCAGCAGGCTTCGAAAGAGACTGGCATAACTAAAAGAGAGAGGGTTATTCTGAGGCTTGCATATACATGGAGACTTAACAGTGTGAAGTAGGGAGAGGAGAGAAACTTCTGGAGACAATGAACCATGTCAAGCGTGTTCCTGCTCTGTTGCGGTTTGGCCTCGTCTGTGAAACCCACACCTGCTGTGTTGCCAAAATGCAAGACAACGCCATAACACGGGAAAAAGCCAAATCAGGGGATAAAGCCAACAGGTGGAATCAAGTGACCCAGAATTTCTGCAACCTCTATACTCTCAGTCCTGTGGGAGTGTATTTGAGACACAATTTGGATGAAAATGCAAAAATTCAAACAAAAATGCAAAAAAAAGAAATACAATTTCATCTCAAGAATACAGCTGAACTATTCTTGTCATAATTAAAAAAAATTCAAATATTCAGTCCTCATTTACATGATCATCTTTAAGACTGCACACTATGTGACATCATTCAAATTTAACCTCTAAAGACCTGAGTGTTTGTGTGGTGTGCATTTTTTTTTATTTTTCCTTGCTATTTGGGAACAGTAAGACCTAATTAGTGTTAAAACTAAACTTAGTCTTTGTACAGGAAGTTAGGTTTTCAGTGTTATTAGTTAGCGACTAGTTTTTAGTCATTAGTGTTGTTGTTCACAACTGCACTTTTTTTCCTATTATAATAGGTTTAATGTTGTTATATCACCAGACAATAACATGGTCAGTGTCTCTGATTAAAGTTTAAAAAAATGAAGTTTTAAGGGTCTGAGAGGCAGAAATGTAATGTCCACATGTGTGGATGCCACGTCTTAAGAGGTTAAATGTCAAGGTTCTATGTGTTTTAACTTTCAAGGAATGGTCAAATATTAAATGTGGACACAATTATGTGTGGCCATGCTCACACAAATATGAAAATTATGATGTATCGACAGGAATTCATTTTAATTATCAGCTTAAAGAAGGATATTCTAGGACATCAATCAGTTGAAAAAAAAAAGGACGGGACACCTTTAATTTTCATCTGCAATCATGGCTAATGTACTGTAATAACCCAAATGGAAAAAAAGCTTTTTATTGTCATTACCCAACATGCCCCGCTCAATCAAGGACAGGATGTGGACCAACATGAAAATGAAAATGAAATGTGGACTTCTTGGTTATACATGATCTACAATAGTAGGTGGCTGTGTGTATTTGTGGCAGTGTGTTCAACCCAAGAAATGCTTCTAGAAAAGAAAAGAAAACACTCAAAGTCCAAACAAGAACAGACAGGTAGAAGGTGAGCAGCTGACAGCACGTTTACATGCAGCTTAGGGAATCACTTCTTGAGCATGAGATCTGACTATTTTGTCAGTTTGTTGTTATTGTAAAATGAATTTAATCTGGTGTTGACTGTATTTCATTTAGACAGCCAGTCTAGTGTTTTCAAACTGTTTTGATGCTCGACCTCTTGTCTTACTCCATCTTTTATGTGTCATGTGTTTCTGATCCAGAGGGGTCTGACCTGCTGAACCTGAACACAGCAAAGCAGAGTCAGCGTGAGTTGACTACATTATGAACTGTAGATGGATAAGACACTGATCTGAGGGGATTTGGCTGTAATTTAGGAGCAGAGCACTCAGGTTACCTGGTGTTGCAGGTGTGTAAACAGTGTATCAAACAAGGGGACATCAGGGGTCAGCAGAGACTTACGAACAGTTTTCTTTTCCTTGGCTGAATCACATGAGAGAGTTAACCCCACTGAAGCCTGGTTTTGTCTGCAACAAAAGGGCCAGACTGACCAGAATCCCCTGAAGGTCATACGTTAAATATAAGACCTCATACAACCAAAAAAGTTGAGCTTTTCTTTTAAGTCAAAATCTCATTAACCTCTTAGTTCCCATTGCCGTTTCTCATTCTTCTGAAGCCATCAAGGTATAAACAATAGCGCCTTCATCAAACATCAGAGTGCTGTTCCACCTTAGAAAGTTCAAATTTCAGTCACTAATTCCAAATTTCTCCTGTAAAGTCTGTTGTTTGTGTCTGTCTGTGGAATCCATTCTCATCACAGTCTTATAGAATTTCCACCTCAATGTGAATCTAGCAAAGCTTGGCATATTTTATTTCCTTAGACTTCTGGCTACAAGACGGATGTGTCCCCAGCTCAATACACGGGGATTGATGCCAGGAGAGCCTGATATATACAGGAAGTACTCACTGCTTCACTAGCCTGTAGAGTTTGCTCATAATGCGTAATGCCCGCCTGACATGCTCCTTTATCGGCTATTGGCCCTGTCAATTACACGTACAGTAACCAGAAGCCTTACTGTTTACACGAAGTCTGCTGTAGCTGGATAGACTACCGAAAAATCTTTTTTTTTCGCTTTGTGTAATCATTCATATTTACGTACACAACAGGAGCAGCACAATCCATGCCTGGGAGCTATAATTTCACAGTTTGTAGCAAACCTTCACACAGAGAGAACAAAGTTGACTACAAAGAGAACACTGAGCACTGATACAGCTGGTTTTGTTAGCGCGAAGGCATCAGACTAGAGTGTGGAAAACGAGGACGCATCTACAGACTAAAAATGCTCCAACCCCCACAAGGTTTTACCTAGAAAGTTCAAAGTCTACCCTGATGTAGATGACAAGGTGTAGAAGTGACATTGCAGATGTCTTATATCTGGCTTGAAGCATTTTAAAGTTAATGTTGTTCAAAATTTGGTTATAAAAATGAAGTGGGGGGGGGGCGCAGATGGCCTAGTGGATATGGCCGCGCACCATGAGGTTTGCCCTCGAGCGGGTGGCCTGGGTTTGATTCCCGCCTGTGGCCTGTTTCCCGCATGTCATTCCTCACTCTCTCTACCCCCTTTCATACTCTATCCACTGTCCTCCTCTATCAAATTAAAGGCAGAAAAGCCCAAAAAATATCTTTAAAAAAAAAAAAAAAAATGAAGTGGGGAAAAAAAAATGGTGTTTCAACTGCATTTATCCTGATGTTGACTTTAGCCACATATAAAAACATGACCTTTTCTGAAACTAGAGACTTTAATCTTACAAATAAGGTGTCACTGATGAATTTTGACCTCATGGTTCTACAGTTACAAGCTTTAAATCATAGCAAAGGCAAAAAGGCTAGAATTGGTTGGAAAGTAAGGGGTTAATGACGGACACTCCACTCAAGAGACTCTCAGGTTGTAGTTGTGGCCTAGTGGTCAGAGTTGGCACATCATCCTATTTCTTGCTTTATCCACTGTCCTGCTTTCTCTGAATGAAGAAAAAAAGCCTGAAATTAAACAAAAAGGCTCTACACTCTGGTTTTACAGTGTAATGAATGTGAATTTACTTGAAGCAGCAAATTAAAAGTGAACAATAAATGCTGTTCTTGTTTCTTTTCTTTTTTTTTAAGTCTCATAGCTAAGACAAAGAGTACAGTCTGATTCAGTTTGTATATGGAGCTGTGGTTTCTGATAATATGCCAGGGCTCCATAGTGAAAGCTAAGCTTGTACTGTGTCAATAAGATAATGAACAAGCCTCATCTCATCTTAATCATTGTTTCCTTTCGGTGACAGGTTCATTTAAAAGAAAAGACAGCTTTTCAGACACAAGAAACAGCCCTGTGAGTAAGAATAAATGAGAATTATTGGTAGGCACTGGTTCTAAAGGAGGAATCTGTCATTGGCAAACAGCTGGCAGCTCCCCTCAGGGGCTCACTCAATTTTCTTCAAGTATACACACGACTCTTTGATTGATACTGCAAAAATCATCCACATAAAGAACACTTAACTTTACAGCACAGCAAAGATATCAGTAATTCAGTTTGGCTGCTCAGGGTTACTCCTTTTATCAGCACGTAGATTAAAGTGTACAGTAGCTACGGACGATTTACAACATAAACCAGAGAAGAGCCTGGCATCAATTCACAATGAATGTAACTAATGGTTCAGAGAATATTTACAAAGCAGCATTCCTCAACCTGACTTTAAAGAGAAAGTATCTGCCTTTATTCAGTCTTTATGCTATACCTCAGGTGCCTTTGTAACAGCGTTAAATAATTTAAAGCTAAAGAAATCCTTTTTTCTCTCACTGCTTTAGAAAAAAACCTTCATTTCAGCTTCTGTCTTTAACACTTTGTTCAAGCTGCTGAATCTTTAAGGCTCCAACATCCCCCTTCCTTCTTATTGGTCAGTTCTCTGAAAGCCTGTCAGGGCCAGAGCTTCAGTCAACATATGTTTATGTACAGGTTTGACATATTCATAGGTTTGAAAATCCATGCTCATACCCCCTCTTTGATGTCTTATTATTTTTGAATACGGTATTGTTTGTGTGTGTTTTTTTTCTTTGGGGGTGGTGACAGTTTTTTCTAGGGATGGTAATTGATAAGATTTTATCGATATAGATTCTGCTTATCAATCCAAATCTTTATCGATTCCTAAAGTAGGTTTTACAGCTTTTCTTTGTCAGCAACATTATAAGGAGTTTATCAGTACACAAATAGGAAATTGGTTGCTGGATCTGGATATCTTAGAACTTAAGCAAATGAAAATAAGAAGAAAAAAAATCACACGCCGCATGACATAATGTATTATTTTGTTTTATGTTATTCACTGAAGTAGGCCACTTAGTGTCTAAAAGTGGTTGTGGCAACAGTGTGGAACTTGCAGCTTGCCGTAGTTCTGCTGAAGTTGGCTATGATGTAAAGGAAGCACTTTTTAGCTTTCTAAGAGAGAAACAAATGATGGGCAAAATCATGATGTTGCCACTCTTGAACAGTAGGTGGCGGTATGCACCCAGAAGTTGTTTGCAATCTGCCATTAAATGACAGAAGAAGAAGAACCTGAAAGCAGCTAGTATTTGGACATTTAAAGTTCTCAGTGCTGTTCTAAAAGAATAACTGTGACATGTTTCTATGATAAAAGTTGAAATTCTGTTTTAAAACCAAAGCTATATTGACGTATGCTAACCCCTAGCATGTCAATGGGATTTACCATACATGCTAGCACCAAGCTAGCGCAAGGTTTACTATGTCGTTTGTGGTACAATAGTAGATGTTTAACATTTTGAATGTATTGAATATGAATGTTTTGTGAGACAGTAATGTAGATTTCTTTATGTGTTTGGTTTCTTAAGTAAAACTTCAAGCAGAAAATCCTGAATTAGACTTTTCTTGGGGAACTGCTACCTAGCTGCTAAGCAAAGCTAATTTGGGCAGAGCAGAGGACGTAAGGTCCGCCCGCTGCAGCCTAATGTAAAGAATGGATGAGGGGAATCGTTAAGCAAGAAGGATAATGATTACGATGGATTGAACCATTTCTTATTGATTCCTAACAGGAACCGGGTCTCGACACCCATCCCTTGTTTTTCCACATTTGGGACAAATAATATTTATTCTACTCTGCTCTGTTCTTCTATTTGGGTTGGCCTCATTGTTAAGTTGTATGCCTCAAGAAAACAAAAAGAAACATTCAAAGGTTGCCTGGTTTTATCCTGACAACTGAAAGAATTTTCCTTTTGTACAACAGCAATGTCTATTATCTACAGCAGGGGGTCCCAAACTCCCCCCAAAAAATAACAATGCCAGAGACTAACCCCCCCATCCCCTGCAGTGGTACCACACTAACAGACCAATCCTAAAGAGACAAAACAAACAAAAAAGGCCTGTGAAAGTTAATTTAGCTGCTGTGTAGAAAATTAGACGACCTCTGTGCACATATTGCTGTGTTTCCTAAATTAACCTCCCTCCGGTGGGACTATCTTTACCCCCGTTTGTCACATCAACAAAGTGTCGTCAACAAAGAAATGTTGAAAACTAACCTAAAAGAACTTCGACCCTTATTTTTTTAATATTCTGTGCTTATAAAGAACTTCATTTTGTCTCCATCATTTACAAACGAGCTGTATGAACCATCAGTCTTTTTGGACTCATTCCAGTTAGAACAAATGTATGTGCACCTCTGTTCCAAGCTGGTGAGTCTCTGTGCATCTCTGCTGTAATTAGTATGACTGGAGAGTGAGAGATGGATTGTGACACGGGATGAGATGATGAGGCAAATCACCCTGCTGTGTAGTCTGCTCACTACCTCTCCTCAGCAATGAGCGGGTAGTTTTTGTCTCCATCGCAACAGCTCTCATCAGTGATGTCTGTAAGTGTGCGTGCCTGTGTGTGTGTGTGTGTTTGTGTATGAAAGGGAAAAATAGGGAGTCTGCTACATTCTCATTTGAAAGAGCACTCATTAAACAAAGACGATTATGTATTCATTTAAGCTCCAGCCTCTTTTATAAAGACTCCACTTAACCCGTCTAAGTGATGGGCGGATGAGGGAGAATAGTTCATAGAAGGTGTGGTTGACTCCTGACTTCCTGTTGGACTCCAGTTAAGCCGTTAAAGGAAAAGATTCTGGAAAATCATTCCTGATTAAAATCTTAAGACCAATAGAAGAGCTGCATTAATGTACATTTTGCACTGTTGGATCTTAAAAAGGCTTTAAGTAGAGCTTCAAAATGCAAAAAAGAAGAAGTGAGAGTCAGACAAAAAAAAAAAAATTAGTAAGCAATTCATTGAAAATACAATTAAAGTGAAACAGTCTGTTCATCAGCTGATCAAAAGTTAAAGACCAAACCCTTGAAAAGACTAAATCTGTGCAAAAAATAAGGATTCAATGTCATTTTCTGTCAGATATTCACACTGTCATGACCTCCTGATGGCAGAGGATAAAAAACTTTCTTTCTTTGAATGTGGTCGGATTGTAGAGCAGCATAATCGAAACCTCTCACAACACAATGCCATCACTGCTGAGGTTGGACCATTGACTGTATATAGAATGGACAGCGTGCTTCCGCCTGTCACCGTTCTACGATTTTGAAGCCGAAAAACCCTGTTTCTCTAGCCGCTATTGTGCAGCCAGAGTTTGCGCGGTAGAGAATTTCCGGTGGAGCCAAGTAAAAAAGAGAAATAAAAACATTTATTTCTTCTTCTTCAGAAGGTTTAGTCTCCTTTTGGCTCTCTTTCCCGAAGTTTCTTATATCCCCGATAAAAACTACTCACGAACGGCAGCTGTCAACTATCATAAAACGAAACTTATATCGTGGTTTTTAACGTCCAATAACTAATGAGAAACTAACTTCTTAGAAAAAAAACACCTGAACACAATGCAGCCAAATGACATCGTCATACCACCTTCCTGTAAGGATGAGAGAAACATTTCTACCAGGTATCGTAATTTTTTTAAGTTTTCCTGGCTCATATGTGGAATACATGGGGAGGCGGGGCTTATGACCTATACTGCAGCCAGACACCAGGGGGCGGGGCATCTGCTGGAGGCTTCAGTTTGAGCCGAACGTCGTTACGTCCACTCATTATACAGTCTATGGGTTGGACGCAGTAAGACAGACATTTTGAATTTCTTCAAAGATCCTGAGGGTTATGAGAGAAAAAAGTCAAGTGGTAGACCCAAAAACATTTCGCCAGTGCTGAGCCAGAGGATCTGATTGGCTGTTTGTCAAGACACAGGATGATCTTCAACCCATCTTAAGGCGGTTATTGGAGCCGACTGCAGCCCAATAACCATCAGACAACATCTCAGAGAGAAGAACTGTTAAAACAAAAAAACCTCTACTAAGACCTCGTCTCCTTCCACTTAATTTCCCCCTGACAGAGAGCAGCAAACATGGGACATTAGGTGGAGAAAGTTTGATTATCTGAGGAGAAAAAAATGAAGATGGCATGGTCCTGATGGCATCCAATGTCACTGTCATGACAAGAAGATCCTACTGAGGTGTTTTCATCATGATCTGCTTTTTCTTTCAATGGAACAAAGGATCTGGTGGTTGTTCAGGGGCGTCAAACGGTGGCTGGCTATGTGGAGATGTTGCATGAGGCGTCCTTCATGACTGAGGGCCCTGCTCTGTGTGCTGATGACTGGGTTTTTAACAGGACAATGCTGCAGTTCACAATGGCTGCTTGACAAAGGATTTTGTTCTTCTTCTTCCGGAGGGAATAATCTCACTCCTTTGAACCATCCTGCGTGTTCCCCTGATCTTGTCAACATAATGGGATGGATGAGGGGGCAGTTTATAGAAATGGACATCAGTTTCCGGACAGTGGATGCCAAACATGAAGCATCTTCACCACTTCGTTCCCAACGTTCCCACTAGCTGTCTGAAAACACTCACATCAAAGACAAACAAACAAATGTTTGAAGTGATCAACAAGAGCAGTAAAACTTCTAATTGCTGAGTCTTTTTTTAAAACTTCTATTCTATTCTGACAAACTGAATATTTCACTTATTTTGTTGTTTTCAGTAAATTGCTCACTTTTTTTTTTGTCTCTCTCCAGTTTCTTTTTGCATTTTGAAACTCATTTTGAAACATTCTTCAAGATCCAACAATGCAAAATGCAAAATTTGCATGGGTTCCTTTTACAGTGCATGTTTGTAAGCACTCTCCTGAAGCCATGGTAAACAGATGTTTGCAGATTTAGGTGCTTTTGACTGTTTGTAGAATGAATCCTGCTGATCTGACCTTCTCATTAAAATGCAGAGCTTGGCAGACATTCAAATCTTAAATGATTTTTTCCCCCTTTTGCACCGAAAAATCACCTGAAGAGTCATTTCTCTGTAAATGGTTCAAGCATATTTAAACAAATCAAAGTCTCAGTCATACACAAAAAAAGAACTGATTGAGCTTCTATCTTAATGAGGAGGGTGAGTGATGAAGACAAATCAGAGCCTTTGTGGTGTTTTTAATTTGAACACTCTTCTTCTGTCAATTTAGCTTTGCAGGAGGGTGAGAGTTTCATGACTCTCTTCTGTCTTTGCTGAGATACTTTAACAAGAACTTGTAGCTCCAATGTGAATGCAAATAAGCTAACTGAAACTGTAGATCAGGGCTGTTCTTGACTCATTGGCTGCCAGCCGTTTCAGAGCATCTGACTAATCTTTCAAGACCCACAGAATAATATCTTCTATGAACACCAAATAAGAGCTTGGCAGCCCTACAGTAACAAAGAGTAGATTCTCTACTTTCATCAAGAAAAAGTTTGTTTCTACCTTTTTATATTCTTTAGTAATTGGTAGAACAACACAGGCTAGCTTCACCAAAACACCTGTTTTTTGACCATAGAACCAAAAATTAGCTCAGATAACTTTCTCGCGCTAATCCCTAGAGCACCATCCTTTGATCCTTTTCACGATCTCTGTTGTCTTTTCTCACAATCACAACATAAATTACACTTGAGTGTGAGCTGCCTGAATTTTTCAGACTAGCAACGTCTGCCAATGTTTCTCTGTCGTCTCTTCTCATTATCTTTGCTGATCTCTCATCTAAGGAGAGCATTGCTGCCACCTATAGGGGTCAGGTTGTCAGTGCACTGGTTTACAAACCTGATATTAACGGATGAGCTCCCCCAGCCCACCCCATAAAAAAACCCCATAATTGGCATCTGTAGACGTCACTGGCAGCCAATGAGTTGTTTTGCATGGTTTTGACTCATTACTTCTGTATCACCACACATGCTGGGATACACACAGAGGCTGAATTGGCCAAGTGTGGTGCTTAAACCTCTCTTTCACCCTATACATGTTCTACGGCTCCTCATTAGGACATATCACCCTGAGCAAACTCATTTACACTCTGCTTGTCTTACTGCATAAGCTAATTAACGTGCATGAGTCCAGGCAGACACGGGGCATTTTCCTATTCAGCTCACCGTCTCCAAATCATCATATCAAGGCAGGAGACATCAAGGGAGCAGGTCTCGATTATACGCTAATCAGATAACTTTGTTGTAATGACATCAGGCTAATGCTCCTCTTCTCCCTGGATCACTCTTTTAGGGCTCTGCAATGTACGAGGCTGAGCAGCTCTGATGCTCTCTCTCGCTCTCTCTTGCTCTCTTACTTTAATTACGCAGCAGCTTGTTGAACAATATTCTTTAGGTTTATTTGCATCTTTGAAAGCAGGAAAATCCAGGATAACAAAGAGATTACTTCAAATGCAGATTTAAGTTATGCAGGCTGGATTTACAAAGGTTACCAGGTTGACGTCTTTTGTTGTGTTTCAGCAGGATTATAGAACTTTCCTCCATCCAAATGACAATCACACTCCCATCTGTTACACATACAAATTCAAGGAAAATGGTGACGTGACAGGAGTGCAACAAGTCACGCTACAGAGCGTTGGGGTTGGTTCGCTCATTGGCTGTTTTTAAAGGGAACACATTGCCTTCAGTTCATGTGAATCTGAAAGATTAACTCTCTAAATCAGTGATTCCCAACCTGTGGTCCGTGGCCCCCTGGTGGGCCGTGAAGGTATAGCAAGTGGGCCGCCAAATCATTTCCAAAAAGTATAATTTTCAAGTGAGTGTCTGTGCCCCAAAAAGGCAATATAAGGCCTCTGTATGTATGGGATCGGAGTTGGGCTGCGAAAATGTTTGAGACTTTAAAGTGGCCCCTGAGTTGGAAAAGGTTGGGAACCATTGCTCTAAATGCTGTCTTGGTGCTTTGGTGCAGAGGTGACTGAGCTGGTAAAGCTGTGTTACTGATGTCATACCAAACAAGACATGAAGGCCTAATTCCACTTCCCTTGGTCTTGCGCATTCACACCCAGTGAAGGGGTGTTCCAATTCTCTGTGAGGTCAAGGGGGTTAAAGAGCTGCACAGCCCTTGAAATGAAGACAAGCTGTGACGTTTGGGTAATTTCCCTAGATACAGTGTGTCTGTTTACAATGTGGCTGAGCAGGGGCGAGAAGAAACACACAAATGTCAGTAATTAAGTATAATTCTTTATATTCACAGGAATGACACTCCTGATTTTTTTTTAGGTATCAAATGCTTTGATACTCCATGTGCATGTTAGCTATGTTTTCAATTTTTGGTTTCATTTTAAAGTCGCTTGATGTAACGATATAGCTATTAACAGCTAATAATAGACCGCTATCGACTTTTATACATCAATATACAGTTGTGCCCGAAAGTTTACACCCCCCCAGCAGAATTTCTGATTTTTTAGCCTTTGCTTGGGTGAAGAAATTTGTTGAAAAACAAAGTTTACTCTTTTTAAATCATAATGACGACAGAAACTTCAAAAATGGCCCTGTTAAGAAGTTTACACACTCTGGTGGTTTTAACCTGAAAAATGCACAAAAGTGAACACAAATGTGTTTGAATGTCTCCTAAAGGTAACCATCCTCACCTGTGATCTATTTGCTTGTAACAGTGTGTGTATAAAAAATGAACAGGGTCATTTTTGAAGTTTCTGTTGTCGTTATGATTTAAAAAGAGTAAACACTGTTGTTTGTTACTAAATGTCTTCACCCAACCTCTAACCATGGGTGACAGAAAGGTTTTTGTGTTATCGTTCATATTTTCTGAGAAAAGGCCAAAAAATCAGAAAATCCTGCCGGAGGGGGTGTAAACTTTTAGGCACAACTGTATATGCCAGATTAGGGTAATGGATTTCACAACAGTGCACTGCATTTCACGAATGACTGTAAATATTCATAAGACATTCAAGCTATATTAATAAGCTTTGTTTTACCTTGTTTAGCCGTCTGGTCACTTGGGTAATGAAGTACATTGTAGTAAAGTCAGATTACTGAGAATTTATAATCCTGGTCTGTCTTCATGGGAAACAGCATCTTGACAGAAAATAAAATTTTTTGCATCTGCCTACAACAAAGCCAGCGAGTAGCTAGGGGTGGTGACGTAACGAAGATCGAGTGGTGTCTCGTTTTATAGGTTTTTTTTTTCACCCCTTCACCTCAGCCCTCGAAACAGAGGGGTAGACAAAGGGGAGGGGCCAAGGGTAGAGTTGGGATTGGGCCTTAATTTACTGCAGGATCTCACTTTGTCAACAGAGCTGCAGGTTGAACACCCTAAAATCAGATCACTTATTCAAGGATTCAAGGATTCAAGGAGTTTTATTGTCATTCAACCCATGTAAAACATGGGTGGGACGAAATTAGGTTACCCTTGTCCCGGAGCAAGCCCAATCATAGAAATGAGAATAATAAATATAAATTATCAAAACTTTATTTATCAAAACTGAATTCCTCAAAAACATAGAAAATTGGGTAGTAATTTGCAAAATAAGAACTCATCTTACAGTCAGTTCTCCAAACCTCAAATCTAAATTGAAATTAAACTTCCAAGTGTTTGAGCTGGAGTCCAGGCTGAGTTATTAGATAATCTGATTTGTATGCAAAGTTGTTTCCATCACCCAGGTCCCAGCCGAGGCCTTGAACCAATTACAACGAGGGCAACTGATCTACTCTACGCGACTGTCTGAATGAACCTGACTGTCTGATTTAGGACCTTCTTAACATTCAGTCATTTCATTAATCAATATTAGACTCTAATGAACCTTTTGGACGTGTCTGGAAATTTAAATTATCAATAAAGTTTAAGCTCTGTGTGGTCTGTAAATGTTTACTGCAGATCTCTTGTGCCAAAACTGTTGCTGCTCTCAAGGGAGGATCAAACACTGGACCTCACATAAATGCATTCATGTGTGACCTGCTACAGACATTTTGACGACTCTGTCACAGCACAAGCACTGATAGGTTTCAATCGAGCGATCAGTGAGATAAGTCACTAACTCTAACTCTATTCTTTTTCACTCCAGCATGTCAGAGCCCCCTGGATCAGAAACTCAAGACTCTGAAAACCCAACAATCTACACAGAACACATGGAGAGAGAGAGGGAGCCAGGCGTCGAAAAAACATTTGAATCCAAGTGACTTACAAAATAAATTCTCTGTATTGATGCGAGATCATATTTTACTTTGCTATAACAAAAAGATGAAATCTCAATGTTTTTTGTGTCACCCTTGGACACAAATTTAAAGTATTTAGTTGATTTAGAACAAGACATTTTGACTCTGGGACTGGAGGTCTTTAAGGTGGAACATAAATATTTTGTATTGACAGAATGAAGCATATGGGACGGTGTGAGTGTGTGAAAGATGGTGTCAACGGGTGACAATTCTCTACATCTGTTGATTTATGTAGACTGCCAGAATAATCGATCCTGTCATGAAGTCAATGAATGACTAAGGTTTGACTGCTCTATTGTTAAAAATAAAAGGATAGCGTTGGAAAAGAAAAGAAACATTTGTTTTTTTATTAATGTAAACTGAAAGAAATGTTGGACTTGATGGCGATTTTTCTTTTTAAGACATGAAATATGCTGCAAAAACTGAAAGCAAGGGTTGCTGTCATATCTTTCAAAATCATTTTGTTGGATTGAACATGAGCCACACTCATTGAATTTGTCAGAGTTTGAAGCTAGAGAGTAGTCAAGGTCCGCCACATGATAAATATAATACATTTACATAAAGGTACTACTTGCAGTGTGTGAAGATTCTTTATTTGATTTTTTTTAAAACACCTTTACTCTTTTATCTAGAAGCCAAGTCATTTTTTTTTACTATTAACTCTGCTGTATCAACTTTATGTTTCTGCTCTGTTTCCAACCAATCAATCCATCACGTTTGAGCCACTGATAGACTGTGAAGATTACTTCTGAATTTCAGTTTGCTAAAATTTTAAACAATTTATTCATAATAATGAAATGGTAGACAGTAATCTCTGTAGTCTCCACTATTTTACTTCATCCCATCAACATCTGACAGAGTTTATTGTACAAACATACTGGGTTAACTGTTTAGACTCTATGCCAATGGTGTCCAAACTAAGGCACGAGGGCCAATTGTGGCCCGCCTTCTAGATTCATGCGGCCCCCAGCTTTCATTTTACTATGTATTAATTTTGTCACTCAAATTAATCATGCTCTAATTGGATACATTTACAGTTTCTGTGAGGTACCTGAAAAAAAAACCTTAGTATATCTGGTAACATCTCACAAAGATTTGGACTGCGTGTCGGCTACTTTAGAAAGCTAAAGCTCGATGTAATCTGCAAGAACTCAACAACCCTAACAGCTGACAAGTTTAATTGCATTCGGTATAATTCAAAAAATGTGCTTTGTGAGTTGGTGAAAGTTAAAAAAAATAAATAAATAAAAGACAAAAGTTGATGCATAAAATGGTTCAGAATGCAGGATAAGAGATATTTGGGGTTAAAAAAATGCTTTTATGATAGTCTCATCAACAAACGTGATCCTGCCGTGAAAAATTGTGACATATTTTTCCCAGGTTTGGTTTTATCTCACAAGTCTGCAATAATAGCACAAGAATGTTTGACTACACAAAGAGACTGTTTTTGTTTTTTGTTTTTTTTTCTGAAATAATTTTGAAGAAATAGTTTTCAAATAGAGCACTCATTTGTCACTTTTGCTGTTCATAGACGTCAGTCGGCCCCTGGACATTTTCACAGTGTACAATACGGCCCTTTTGAAGTTTGGACACCCCTGCTCTGTGCAATAAAAAACAACAGCATGTAATCATTTACTTTGAAGACGTACTTCTATTCAGCTGTTCTTGTTTTCCAACTTAACCTCTGAATACTGGAGAAAAGGGTTTTTTTTTTGTTTTTTTTTAACCCAACAGGTCTAGAAGTACAGATGATATCTCTCTGATTATTTGCATTGGTTTAGAGTTCACACATCTGCACCATAAGGTACCTTTGGATCTCTCGTGCTCCCTGCCTGGAATGGACAAAGTCTGTGTGACGTCTGTTTCTGAAACAGAGCTTTAAATCATCAGCAGGGACCATAATGGAAGTGAGGTGGGCTTTGAGCCTATAGAGCAGGGTGGGCAATTAATTTTATGAGGGACCAGATGAGAAACATGAATGTTGTTGGGGGGCTGCACAAAAAAATAACGTAAACTTAGTTCTGCCCAAAATCAACTTTTTTCCATTATAAAATGCACTTACCAATATAGTTTGATTAGATGCTACTGGTAACTAGGAGAATAAACTGAAACATGAAAATGACAGACTGTTCTCTGTGCCAAGTGTGGGGCAATACTTTGATTTCACATATTCTGAAAATATGTGAAATTGTGGAGTAGGTCAAATAAGAAAACACTCCGACAGAAGTTATAAAGAGTAAAAACAAAAAAATTGCTTCACTAGTGTATTATCTCATCTTTAGCCTGGTCATAACTCCATAACAACTTGATACAAAAAACAACATCTTGAATGTTTTTCACTTCATTTAACCTATTCAGTGAGAAAATATCTTGCCCGTCTTGGGCTTGAACAAGTATGTATTTAAATCTGTCTAAATTTCTGAGGTGAGTGGTGATCATCAGTGATAGAGGGTCTGTATTTGGATTTGTTTTACTTCTTCACTTGTTGCTTTTCAAACGGGGCTCATGCCCACAAGTGTGTCAATGCATGAATAATTCAAACAAATTTCAAATGTTTCAAGTTGAGAGCAACAGTTATATTCCGTGCCTGGCAGACTTTTTTTTTTCATTTATGTTCTAATTTATCATTGGGCCATACTTTGCTATAGAGTGACTCTGTAACTGAACTCATTATCTACTGAACAGCTGAGTTAGAAAAAAGAGACCCCCCCCCCCCCACACACACACACACACAGTGTGCACCATTAGAGAAATGAGTTAATTAGACTGAAGCTCTTTTTCTAAACTGGGCTGTAAACATGTTTATTTGTGCTGTAAAAAAAGTCTTTTCTCGGCTTGATGTGTTTTCCTGTACTTCAAAAGCCGGCTTCAAGCTGACACACCACTAAATGCGTTCTTTTTTTTCCCGTTTCCCTCATTGCCTTGTATTTTTAGACCAGAGGTTACTGCCTGGATTTTACCCATCACCTGACACTGTGTTCTGACTATACACACATGCACTGGCCCATGGGTTGTGTCTCTTTGTGATAAAGAAATGTGAGCTCAACACTTACTCTGAAGACGACCTTCGATCCTACTACTTTGGTTTTCCAATTTAACTTCTGAAGAAAAAGCCGATAACAAACTTCAGTGCAGCAGTCGTTGAGCGTCTCAGACTGCAGCTGTTTGTGAACTGCTCTGTTGTTCTGGCTGTTTCTTTGCTTTTCCGATCAGTGGGTAGAGTGTCATTTTCTCATTGCAAATTTTGAGGTGTCCACGTCGTGTCAGCAGCAAACAGCGTGGTTGTTTTTCCGGTTCTTTGAAGCCTGCAGACTGTACAGCTAATCTCTGCACCACAGGCAGAAAAGCACCTCTGTGTTGTGTCTGAAACTTATGCAAAGACCAGACGGGTTATCTGATGGCAAAATAAAGTGATTCCTCAGTCGAGACTGTGTTTCACAGTGAGATGAGTGCTCGGGTCAGAGTCTCTTAAACTTGAAATTAAGTGTCAGAGGGTACGAGCCTCGTCTGCAGGAAACTGAAGCCAAGCCTGCGTGCTGTTTCTATCAGCAGTGTCTCATTAAAGGGGCCATGCGGACCAGCACATCGCAAATTCAACTACTAGTGACATGAGACTGATAGTTCAATTATTTCCTTATCTTTTCCTTCATTTAATCTGTTCCAACAAGGATTTTTCAGGGTAGAAACAGGCTCACAGATTTCATTTAATTCTTTTGTGAGATAATAGAATAGATCTGGCAATAAATCCACCGGTTGAAGTCTGCTGCCAGATAATAAAGAACGAGTAATGCAGATAAGAACAAATATTTGATAAACCAGAGTCCGAAAAGGTCAAGATGTTTTGGTTTTTTTTTTCCTTTTTTTAATGTTAAAAATGTCACACCAGGCTTGATGCTTCCTCTGGTGGTTAATATGTTTGTTTGTGTGTGACTTCACCCTTGTGGGAGGTAAAGTCACTTTGTTCCCACAGCCCCTGTCACCTTTTCCTCTGTTTCCTGGAACCCAGCAGAGCAAGCTTTCTTTCGCCCTTTTACAGACATTATGCTGCTCAGCAAGGCACATCGCTTCACATTGAAGGGCTGCAGCAAACAGGCGGCCTGTGTGTGTTTCTAAACAGCTGTGACATAAATGAAGACTTGTAAAGATGATGTCGCCAGTCATCAAAGATAACTAATGGAGCAACAGCACATTCAATTTGTAAGTTTAAAGGCAGAGTATGCAGGAATTTTTGATGTTTCATTTTTTTGTTTACATACAACAGCCAAACTGGGCTCCTCCTCCTTGGCTCAGTGTCAGTGGCAGCGCATGCTCACTGCCACGGAGTGTAACTAATGGCAGGGCTAACAGTCGCAGCTTCGCAAACGCACCATAAACCGTGAGATAAAGCCCTGCGAGCGCCTGCAGCATCACGTGAGAGAAACTCAAGTGCTGTACGCCTGACTTCCTGCAGGTAAATGAGGCATCCTGCAGATAGCCTATCATTCTTTCTACATATTCTGGTCATTATCCTAGACCCTGGGGATAGCTTCTCCCACTCGCTATCATCAACACATAAAGTCACTTGTGCTCTGGGCATGCTGTGATTGGCTGGTAACCACCCATAGCCACTCCTACTCTCCGCCCAGAAACATCCAAGTCAGCCAAAACATTAACAAAACAGCAGAGGAGGGGGTCTTAGAGTGAGTGAGGCACACACAGACACTGACACACATGTATGAAGGGTGACAGATGCTGATAGAGCAGGATTATTTCTGTAAAAGTTGACATTTCACTTTTTAGGAAAATCCTGCATACTCTATCTTTAAAACAAAGAAATCACATAAATCAGTTCAGAGGTTAAACTTCTCCTGGTTGTTTGCGAGTCAAGAGCTGGATAAATACTCCACACTAGGGTTGCAACATTCCAGGAATTTTTAAAGTAGGAAACTTGCCATGGGCATTTATGGGGGGAAAAAGAGGAATATATAGGAGTTAACCTGGGAATTTCAAAGTCAAAGTCAAAGTTTTATAGTCTGCTCATCAGCTGATCAAAAGATTAAGACCAAACCCTTTAAAAGACAAAATCTGCTCAAAAATGTGAATTCTACATAATTTTCTGTCCGGTATTCACACTGTCATGACCTCCTGATGACAAAGGCTAAAAAGTGTTCTCTCTTTGACCGTGGTTGTTTCGTTGAGCTGCATGAGCAAGGACTCCCACAACACAACACCATCACTGCTAACGTTGGACCATAGACTGTATGAAACATGGACGCTGAGTATAAAAGGCCGGACTGACCAAAGGACAAACACGGATATGTTAACCGATCTAATCGACACACTCACCGATCAACACGATCAAAACGACAACAACCATCATGATGGCAGAAGCTGCCTGAGCCCCTCACATCATAGACTTTGAGGACATGATGGACGATCAGGCTGAGGAGGCGTCAAACTTGGTAAAAGCCACCATTGAGGACGGCAGCTGCCAACAATATCAGAGCAGTCAGTCCACAACTCAGCCAAAGACTCCAGAGCTAAGTGGGGAAGGAGGTCACCCTGGCAACCAAACCCAACAGCCTGCCCCTCACCAAGGGCAGGGAGGTGGACGACAACAATACAATGCTCCTGGAAGGAGAAGGTGGGGCCAGCAGGAGTTCAACCACCACCAGGCTCCCAGTATCCGAGTCTTCCTCCCCAACATCAGGTGGAAGCTCAGCTTAGGTCCCACATAGAAAAACAGCGATTTTCTCCACAGAGAAAAAGACATGAAGAACAAGCTGACTTTCCAACTGGACCTCAGCGCTAAAAAGAACCGGGAGTTGCAGGAACAAGTCAGAGTGGAGAGAACAGCCAGAGAGGAGCTGGAGGAAGTCAATGCTGCTGCTGTGGAGAAACACCAAGAGCTGCAGCCGCGGGAAACTTCCCTCCAGATCCAGCGCCAGGAGGAGAGGCTCAGAGTCGACCACCTCTTCAGGGAACGGGAGCAGCTCAGGTGTGCAGCCTGCACCGCCAGAGAGGTCACCGACCTGGAGAGGATTCAAGACCTGGAGGCAGAAAACCAGGCCCCGAGACAGGAGGTGGAGGACGTCCAGAGAGAGATCCTCAGGAAGGAGGTGGTAAACGAAGAGCAGCCGTAAAACACTCAGAGTCCAGCTGCAGGAGAAGAGCAGCAGCTGCCTGGAGCTGGTCTCCAAACTCAAACATCAGGAGGAGGTCAGCCAGGCGCTGCTGCAGGAAGTAAAGGACCAGGACTCATCCATCACCATCCAGCTGAGTCCTGAGACGGTGGAGGAGCCTTCTGAGGTGGAGAGGATCTCTCTCTGGAGGAGGTTCAAGAAGTCACTCACTCCAAGGAGCCGCCGCCTTCACAAACATTGGACCCCCCCCCCCCCCCCCCCCCCCCCCCCCCCCCCCCCCCCCCCCCCACACACACACGGTGGGCACAGAGGTAGACGAATGTTGGGTTCCGTCTGTCCGTATGTTTTATGGTCCTCTGCCTGGGTTTTACTCCAGGTTCCTATGGTTTCCCACAAAAAAACAATAAAAAACAGTTAATAAAAATTTGGCCTTATTTGAATGAACTCTAGAATATCTTTCTCTTCTTTACACTAATTTCCTGCAGAAGCTGAAATTTGCCTCAGGTACTGAGCCTGAGGATCTGACTGGCTGCCAGTTAAAACCCAGGATGATCCTCAATCCATATTCAGACCGTTACTCTGTCGACTGCAGCCCAAATACCATCGGAAGGCGTTTGAGAGGAAAGAGCTTTAAGAACAAAAAACCTCTCTGAAGTCCTTGTTTCCTTCCATGAGATTTTCCGTTTGGACTTTGACAGAGAGTTCAGCAGCCGCAGTTCACAACTGTCAGAGGACTTCTTTTTCTTTCAGAGGAACAATCTCACTCTTTTGGAGCATCTTGCCTGTTCCCCTGATCTAAATC
Source organism: Thalassoma bifasciatum (assembly GCA_008086565.1). NCBI lineage: Eukaryota > Metazoa > Chordata > Actinopteri > Labriformes > Labridae > Thalassoma > Thalassoma bifasciatum. The sequence continues at coordinate 29,780 of RPOG01002606.1, read as the reverse complement.
ACATTGAGAACATTATGGGATGGACGGAGAAGTTTACAAAAGTGGATGTAAACTACGGAGAGTGGATACCAAACCTGGAGCATCTTAAACCACTTGAAGCATCGTCCCTCTAACCTCCTGGTAACACTCACATCAAGCATTAAGAAACTACTTTTTGAAGTGACCAACAAGAACAGTGGAGATCTTCATTATTGAGTCCTTTTTCAAACTTTGAGTTCTATTTTTTTTTTTTTTCAGGCTTTTTTGAGTTGTGGTCTTAAACTTTCGATCAGCTGTTGATTAGACTATTTCACTTTGATTGTTGTTTCCAAAAATTACTTGTTTTTAGGGTTGTTGTTTCTTTTTAAACGGACTTCTGAGTGGAACAATAAAGATGATGATAACTGGATAATTTGCTGGGCGTCACTGCCACTTTTTTTTTTTTTTTTTTTTTTTTTTTTTTTTTTTTTTTTTTTTTTTTTTTTTTTTTTTTTTTTTTTTTTTTTTTTTTTTTTTTTTTTTTTTTTTTTTTTTTTTTTTTTTTTTTGCATTTTGAGCCTTTTTAAGATCCAACAGTGCATCAATTGTGGCATAATTTTAACAAAAACTTCAGTTCTCATGTTAAGTGTCCTGAAAGTTTCTGAAAATTTTCCATCCCTTTGCAACCCCACGACACACTCTGACAAAGGTGCCTGTAATTCAGATCAAAATCAAAAATACACTGTCTGTGAAAACACATTTACTGTTGAGTCCCTAGCTTCCGCTTTTCTAGAGGTCATATACTAAACCTCAAAATGCCTCCTTGAGGTAACGCCATTGGTGTTTCAGTGTGACACATGAGGCCTCGTGGTGGCCGGGTCAGAATCTAACATGTCAGTCAAATGTTTGTGACATACAGAGCTCTGAACACTGGGGAAACTGAGAGAGTCTGATGTAGATCATGCACCATTCAGCATTTATGATTTAAATCAATTTTCTTCCTTTTCTTGAGGCACCTGTTTGAAAAATGAGGCTCTGAACTTCGTTGGGCCTGATGCAAAAATTGACCCAGGTGTGACCAACATTTTGAAGATGGATGTGAGGGTTTGATGCAACATCTGTAGGTTATTCTTGGTTGGTAATCCTCCTTTTTTTGTTAGATTTAAAAGAATCTTCCACGAGAAGATGCAGTTATAATTGAATACCTGTGATTTAACAGGTACCTTCAGGCAGAAAGCTCCTCGTAATCCCGTCAGTCTCTTTCCTGGGGTGAGGAGAAATATTTGAAAGCTGAGGACAAACAACTGTGTTGGCACCACAGAGGTTTGATGTCTAAAATAAACCGTGAAGCTACACATTTTGTGTGAATAAGGTGTGAACTCCAACTCTGTGCAGAGAGGAAACTGGTGAGATGAGCAGAGGCTGACAGGAGGTGCAAGCGGATGCTGTTGAAGTGCTGCTCGATTCGCCGTGATATTTGGCACAGAGCAGACGTGTTGTCTGCATATTGGTTAAATTAAGTTGTGGGTGATGACGCAACCGAGCATTTTCTGATGCAATTTCCCGGTCAGTTAATGAAAGCGTCAAATAATGTACAAGATTACTCACAAAGTCATTCTGAGAGTTTGATCAGATGCATGAAGTAAAAAGAAGTGAGGTAAACAGTCTGCTCCCTCTTTACCTGCTCATTTTATAATGAAGCCTGTGTTTGGAGTCTGTTCCTGCAGGTTATAGCTGAAGTGAAAAGTGGACAGCTCTCTGTTTTTTAAGATGCACCTAAATGATGACTTGTTTAGGGTGAGATCTAGAGAGGAGCCACGTGGTCCGGCTCCAATTTCTTCCAATCGATCAAGTTTTCACCCGAGCCTGTAGTTCCCGTCCCCTTGTCCTTGGGCGGCTCCATGTCGTGTCCCACCTGGAGGACGGTGGACACGCTCGTCTCCATGCGGCTGGCCTTGTATACGCTGGTCTGGGTCTGGAGATAGCGGGTGGACTTCAGCTCCAGGCCTTCGTAGGAGCCCGGAGGGATGCAGGGGCAGCAGTGGAAGGCTTGTTTGAAACCAGCACGAAACCTGTTCAGGAGATGATCTGGTTAGTGTCAGTGCTGATGTATAGTGTGAATATAACTGTCCTGTTCCTGGGCAGAAAAAACCCCACTCCTACGTATAACTCAGTATAAATCAGACCTTTTTCACTGCTCTGTAATCTGGCAACAATTTCTCAGTTTGGCTGTTTGCTTTCCAAAAACACACACATAAGGATCTTTTGAAGAGGAGTTAAGTAAGTGATAGTTCCTGTGAATGAATCAGAAAACTCCCAGCAGACTCTCTGCTAACAGAGACTCTCAGCTCTCATATATAAAAGCCTGACAACATGTTGAAGTGGCTGTTAAAATCAGTCCTGTCACTTGACACCATAACTTATAAAAGGAGAACTCAACTGGCTTCAGTCTGCTGACTCGTCACTTTTATCATCATCAGTGGGGGATAATTTAATACAGAACAATCATGACTCCTCTTCATCACCTCTCAACAATATGTGGGTGAAGGAGAGCGAGTCAGGGTAGGAAGGAGGAGAAAGCAGGGAGAGGGATGTGGGGATGAGAGATGACAGAGTGATGCAACCGTGTTTTTTTGATTTGTAGGAAAGCAGGTTAAGGTTCATTTCGTAAACTATATAAAACCAAGCGGCAACCTCCGGTCTGAAAAAATGAGACAACACAGAAGTGCTAAAAAGCTGCTGTTCCTCGAGTGACCGCTTGAGGCTGGCTCCAGAAGTACCGGAAGTCACGTACACATGAAGCCAAGAAGGCCATTTTCAGAGTCGAAATTAGCGTATTTAAAGCCGGGTACAAAAACTGACTCCTGCCTGGACCACTAATTTCACCGACAGCACACACTGTGAGGTTGGGGGTTGCTTCAAAAAGGGGCGACCTGTTTTATCCAGTCTATGTATAAAACATGGACATAGTCTCCATAATGTCACCCGTCTGTTACTGCAGAGCTGTTTTAAAGCAAAAAGGTGGGCGTGGCCACATTGGAATTGGGACGAGTGATGAGTGCCCAAACTCACAGCCATTGGGCGCCCGTCAGTCACATGATCTAAGCTGTGGCTCTGATTGGGCAAGCTCACGATCTCAATATCTTCCAAACTGCTGAGTTAGAAAAAAAAAAAAAAAAAAAAAAAAATCCCCCTCACAATGTGCGCCGTTTGTAAAATTAGCAATCCAGGTGGGAGACAGGTTTTGTACCAGGCTTTAAATGCACTTATTTTGGCTCTGAAAACGGCTTTTTCTTTTCTTTTTTGGCTTTGTGTGTACGTGACTTCCGGTACTTCAGGAGCCAGCCTCAAGTGGTCACTTGAGAAACAGCAGGTTTTTAGCACTTCCTGGTTGTCTCATTTTTTCAGAACGGAGGTTGCCACTAAGTTCACTTATGGTTAACGTGTTATATGGATATGGATATGCACGGAACCTTCTGACTATACTCTGCATCCATTTTGTCCGTATTTCTACACGTTTCCTCATATCTCATATATATGGACCAAACAGAGCAGCAAAAGTTTACACCCCCCAGGAGAATTTCTGATTTTTTTGGCCTTCTATTGAAGAAAAATAAATAAATAAATATATTACTCTTTTTAAATCATAATGACAACAGCAACTTCAAAAATGACCCTGTTCAGAATTTTACACAACTCTGGTGGTTTTGTCCTGATAAATGCACAAAAGTTAACACAAATGTGTTTGAATTTTCACTAGAGGTAACCATCCTCACCTGTGATCTATTTGCCTTTAATCAGTGTGTGTATAAAAAAATGAACAGGGTCATTTTTGAAGTTTCTGTTGTCATAATGATTTAAAAGGAGTACACACGGTTGATTAACACAGCTGTTTGTTAATAAATATCTTCACCCAACCTCTAACCATGAGAGACAGAAAGGTTTTTCTGTTATCATTCACATTTTCTGAGAAAAGCCCAAAAAAAATCAGAAAATTCTGCTGGAGGGGGTGTAAACTTCTAGGCACAACTGTATGTTAATTTCTGCTATGAAAATGGCTCCTTTTTAAAATCTTGATGTGTACGTGACTTCCGGAACTTCCAGAGCCAACCTTAAGTGGTCAATTGAGGAACAGCAGGTTTTAGGCACTCACTCTCTGTCTCAGACTAGAGGTTGCCGTTTGTGCTGAGACGGGTCCTTCCTTTTTTTTTTTTTTTTTTTAACACGTCACTATGTGAAGTCTCCGCATTGTTATTTATCATCAGCACACAAAGTCACTTGCACTGGGCGGGCTGTGATTTGCTGGGGTCACCTAGCCTACTCTCTGCCCAGATTGAAATATGTGTATAACAAATAACAAAGCCATCAACATACATAGATGACAATTGAGCGGGATTATTCTCATAAAAGTTAATACTTTATCTTTTAAGGAAAACCCTGCAGACCCTACCTTAAAGATTATCACTGACAGTAGATGATTTTTTTTTTTTTCTGACTGAGGTTCTCAATCATGTTGAAACTTTAAGTGCAATATTTCTTAAAAAAAAAAAAACTTTTTTTGTCCCTTTCTGACAGCAATGAGTACATTGAACACTCATTAAAGAGGGGAGTGTTAAGTTCATATACTGCCTCTCTAGTACCCCACCAGTAGCTTTTCATGATATACAGCTGAAAAACAAGAAAAGAGATGGTGACAGTACAAAATAGACTCAAAGAAAGCTTAACAATTATTCAAGATGAAAGGTTCAGCAAATATTCACAAAGCAACACCTATGAGCCTAACTGAAACAACATGTATTTACTTTAAAAAGGGGGTGCATTTTTAGTCAGTAGGTTAAAAAAAAACAAAAAAAACCCTATTTTTCTCTCACCGGTGTTTTAGGAAACTTGTCTTTCAGTAGCTGTCTGAAATTATTCATTTTATCTTCTGTCTCTTTAAGGCTTTCTGCACTACAAGTCCCCTTTGCTCTGATTTGCCAGCTCTCTGGAGGCTTGTTGGATGCAGAAATGAATGTTTGAGGCCTGCCCCTCCAATGTGTCATGAACATAGACTGTATAATGAGTGGACGTAACGACGTTTGGCTCAAACTGCAGCCTCCAGCAGATGCCCCGCCCCCTGGTGTCTGGCTGCAGTATAGGTCATAAGCCCCGCCTCCCCATGTATTCCAGATATGAACCGGGAAAACTTTAAAAAATTACAATACCTGGTAGAAACGTTTCTCTCATCTTGACGCGAAGGTAGTATGACAATATCATTTGGCTGCATGGTGTTCAGGTGTTTTTTTCCTGAGAAGTTAGTTTCTAATTAGTTATTGGACGTTAAAAATCGTGTTATACGCTTCGTTTTACGATAGTTGACAGCTGCCGTTTGTGAGTAGTTTTTATCAGGGATATAAGAAACTTCGGGAAAGAGCCAAAAGGAGACTAAACCTTCTGAAGAAGAAGAAATAAATATTTTTATTTGGCTCCACTGGAAATTCTCTACTGCGCAGACTCTGGCTGCACAATGGCGGCTAGAGAAACAGGGTTTTTTGGCTTCAAAATCGTAGAACGGTGACAGGCAGAGCCACGCTGTTCATTCTATATATAGTCAATGGTCATGAACCGTGAGATCTTTATGTGACAACCTCATCATTTTAGGAAGTCTCATGATGATTGCGTGCTATTTTTAGAAAGAGGGTTGTGATCAGTATTCAGACGGATGGAAGGATTTTCTACAACATGAGAATTTGTTAACCTTTGAAAATCTGCACGCATTTAGTCTGAACATCCAGCATTGTAATTTTATATCCATTTTTCATAACACTAGAAAGCAGAATACTCCCACTTTGAAGAAAATATCTAATGTTTTGTTTCCTTTTTTTCCTCATCATACTTTGTATTCCCTCATGCAGTGACATTACAGGCTTTCATGGGATATGCATGCTGAAACGTGTGAAGCCTGAACAGGTTAAATCTCAGAGGTCAAACCAATACACGACTCTTTTTACCATCCCTCTCCCATCATCACACATCTTGCCTCACCAGGGACATACACTCTATTTTATCTGGACATTACTGTGTTGGCTTTATCCTCAATCTAGTTTACACGTGTTGTTTTCCTTAACATGTAGACCCTGCTTTTAGACAAAGTAACCTAAAGGGTTCAGCAGTTGGTGCATTTTGATCCAATGGAGGGTTAAACGGTGCAGATGTTTTTCCGTGAAACTATCGCAGTATTCATGAATTGCTAAATGTCAAACATTGCACTTAAATAAAGACATACCCCACCAGTGTTTTATAATTGGTGTTTGGAGGAAAGGTGGCATCAATGGGAAATGTGCTAATGAACTGTTGACATCTCACGTCTCTAGAGGGAACAGAAAGAGTCAAAAGAAACCTGACATCTTGGACAGAGAAAATGAAAGCCTGTCTCATTGTAGAGATGAAAAAACTACAGGGTGAATCTCCTTTCTGTGACAGCATAGAGAAAAAACATGGGTATAGAGGAAAACTTCAGGAAATCAATGATTTAAGTCGACCAGAGCAGGCTATCTTATTTTCAATTTATTAGACAATATCATTTCTGTCAACATAAAGAATAATTTTGTCACAGCTTGACGATAAAGTGTTTATGTTCACAGTGAGCGTGTTCCAAAGATTAATTTTATACTCGGGGATATATGAGACGTGACGATAAATATTCAGTCTGCAGGAAATAGTTTTGAAACAGCCTGTTTCTAAAGCAGCAGGGACACGTTTCACAAAGCTATGATTGCGCTTTAAAGTGGGGATGTATGAATTCATACAAATATGATTTCACCATGTGGTCTGCATACACAAGATGCACAACAGTGCACATACTCCACAGTTCAATCAATGCATTCAAAATACAATAAAATATATATCAATCATCAGAATCCGACATATTTCATTCATCCCAGGGGGAAATCCAGTCTTACTGTACACTGTAAAAACTGAAATCCAAGCAAGTCATTATGTCTTATTTTGAGTAAAATTTGTCTTTTTATTCTTGTTTGAGCCATATTCACCAAACCTGATCATAAAAATGTCTCATATCGGATTTTTAAGGACAAATATGAGGTCTGAGTTGCTTGTAACAAGTGAAAAAGACCTGCCCATGGAATAAGGAAAAAAGTGTCTTGTATTAAGACTTCTGTGTAGTTTCAAAACACTTCATAAGCAGATTTTTCTTATCCCATTGGCAGATTTTAGCAGAGCTAAAGACAACAGAAATTCACTGACTGATTGTGAGATAAAATTAAGGGAAATAAGTCAAAGTTTTAGGCTAAAAATAAAAACAAATTTTGAGAAATCAAAGTTAAAAATCTGAGAAGAAAAGCCAAAAGTATTGGGCAAAAGTTGAAACTTGCCCTTTTTATCTATACGTGCAAAAAAAAAAAAAAGAGAGAGAGAGAAATCTCAACAAAGCCAATTTTTCATTTTGATACTGTTAACTAGCAAAAAATGGCTTCAATAAATTTATGTTGCAATTATACTAATTTTCACTTCAAATAGAGCGGGGTGTTTTAAATAAATGTTTGGGTTATGAAGCTACTTTTTAGTCTTTGGTAGAGGCCCCTCTCTTTGAGTTTTATTAGTTTCAGAGCGATTCACCCTGAAAACGCAACGCATCTGTGTCTACACGGAAACGCTGAGGGACTTAGAATACTGTAGCACGCATTTCAGGCCTGTAGATGGCGATGTAACTGTAGAAGCTGTATACATGACAATAGTATAGAAGGTGAGGAAGAAGTGAGCTGATCATCTGGAGTTTATATCAAAAACTTCTCTAATTGCAGAAATAGTGCAATAAATGCAAGTTTTGGTAGGAGGCAGTCAGTAGATTCAGCAGCACAAGAACGAAATGGTAGGTCACTGTTGTTGTTGTTGTTGTTGTTTGGATCATGCATGGCACAGTGGAGGCTTATTGCGCACACGCAGAGCTGAGCATGACATCAGCGTATCCAATATTTCCCCGGCCTAGTGTTTACACGGAGACGATGAAAACAGCGTTTTAGAAAAGTTGTACTTTGGATTGCGTTTTCAAAAGTTTGTGTTTTCAGTCGGCGAATACACCGCCTCCATGTAAATGGGAGGCTGAAACGCAACAATAATTTTGTGTTTCACCCGAAAACGGTTGTTGTATAAACAGGGTCTCAGGCTCTTGCAGAAGATGCAAGACAGAGAACTCCACCGAGTTGGGGGGGTGGGGGCACAGGCTTTGAGCACCCTAAGGCGGATGCCATCAGGGCCCACAGCCTGGCCTGTGTGGAGTCTCATAAACTGTCCTCTGATGTGGTCCATGGTGAAAGATACTGTGCAGGGGGGGTGATGAGTCGTCTGACATGAGGGGGCTGTGAGACTGAGGGCTCAAGGAGGGGGGTTGAGAAGGACCCCCCACCTGATGGTTGTAGGATTTGTTAAGAAGGAGGTAGATGTGGAGAGGCTGCTGATGGGATAAAGGACAAAAGTAGAAAAAGCTTTTGTGTGTTTCTGTCTATCAACACTCCTCCTTGTGTGTTCTGTCTTTACCTACACATACTTTTTCATGTCCATCATGTGCACATAAGAGAACAAAGGATCCCCGCAGAGCGAATGATAGAATGTTTACAGTCTGCTCATATCTTATGTTCAAAAGCAGAGCAGGTATAAACATAGATCCTATACTATCCAGATAGTATGTCTGGAGGATGTAATCGTAAATGAGGAAACACTTTGATGTCTCATGGTGGGGTCTGTTTGATCGATTCTGATTGTGGGAAGAATTCAGCGAAATAAAACAACAATCCACCACCAACATATTTCATACAGTATTCTGAGTGTTATAATAACATGATCAACACAGAATAGTAAAAAAAAAAAAAAAAGTAAAAAGAGTTTCAACCAGCTATACTGAAAACAGCCTCTGAATGTGTGCCATTTTGTGTGGTATAACGTTTAAAGACAGTGACTGACTTATTCTACGACCACTATCAGACAGTGTTAGGTGGTAATTTACAAAAAACTATGCTCTTTAGGGCTCTTTGAGAGTGACATTTCCCATGTTTTAATTGTATCCAGAAAGCCTTTCACAGCTCTTCTCCACAACCTATGACACTGACAGTGATGGACAGCGTGACAGCCTCACAAAAATGAAACCTAAATACTGCAACTGCCCCCTGGTCCCTAACTGCAGTAGAGTAAATATGAGTCTTCTAACACTGACATAGGCTAAAAAGAAAAAATCCACCAAATTAGAATGTAAATGATCCAATAACAATACACTGCCTGGCAAAAAAAAAAAAGAAAAAAAAAGTCGCCACCTGGATTTAACCAAGCAAGTAGGTACAATCCTCCTATTTGATAATTACTACAGGGGTGATTATCTTTCAGCTGGAAACAAGTTATGTAACCCTTGATGATGCACTGAGTAACTTCTCATTTTTTAAACTACCATGGGGAAAAACACTTCCTGTGGTCGTGGACAAGATTTTATTCTGTTTAAGAGGGGTCAAATCATTGGCATGCATCAAGCAGAGAGAAAAAATAAATCAAGGAGATTGAAGAAACTACAAAAATTGGGTTAAGAACTGCTTAATGCATTTTTAAAAACTAGAGGGTCAAGCCCAGATTTACCTTATTCCAGAGTGATAGGCAGGGTAAGAAGAGAGGCAGGTGGAGGAATGCACCCATCATGCCTAGTGCCTACTGTACAAGCCTGTGGGGGCAGTGCTCTGTTGCTAAAGGTTCAGCAACATTATGTTCCCAAAGAATGAGGTCAGCTGACTACCTGAATATACTGAATGACCAGGTTACTCCATCAATGGATTTTTTCTTCCCTAATGGCACGGGCATATTCCAAGATGAAAATGACAGGATTCATGGGGCTCAAATTGTGAACGAGTGGTTCAGGGAGCGTGAGACATCTTTTTCACACATGGATTGGCCACCACAGAGTCCAGACCTTAACCCCATTGAGAATCTTTGGGATGTTCTGGAGAAGACTTTGTGCGGTGGTCAGACTCTCCCATCATCAATACAAGATCTGGGTGAAAAATGAATGCAACACTGGATGGAAATAAATCCCTTACACAAATGTAGCTGGTGATCCTGGCCTAAAGTAAAAGACATGGTGGCATCATGACAGTAACATCAGGATTTTAGCACTATGGAGCACTCTATGTATATTTAACAACCACTATCATGTGTCCTGCATTTACAGCATTTCCTGAATTGCCATATATTGACTGTGCATCAAATGTAAATTGAGCACATCCACCATAAATAGCCCCCACACTGGTTGTGTATTGGACCATTCATCAACAATTCATCCACAGGTTGTAAATTCCATGTCCTCCACCAACTTCACTCCTTTGTTAGAGTTACAGTCCAGTGAGTTCCTATTGATTAGATTATGCTGAGTCATCGTGGGGGGACTGGCTGGTCTGTATTTGAGCATTTAGACAAAGTGCTGTGGACTTCCTCATGCATAACAATGTAGTGCAAATGATATTTCCAGTCCCTATGTGGCAAAGTCAATGCATAAGAATAAACAAGACAAAAGAACATTATTCCAATCCAATTCTACTCTGTTTTTTACTCCCACGATGTAGTTCATTGCAAAAAGAACATTGAATATGTCCACTACATAAGCTGTGGTAATAGATTATTTTTGTGGCAGGGGTTCTCAAACTTTTTTGGCTTATATACCCCCTTTTAAAAACAGTTTCAGCCAAGCATCTCCTTCTATGGCCAAAATTTTTTTTAAGGGTATGAGGAAATAAAATGAATAAATGTATGCATGTGGTCAGTAGCAGCAGGGACAAATATTCTCGCTGAGACTGTTCTGTGCCGTACTCAACCATCCTTCTACGAGGCCTGTTTTGTGAAAAAAGCGTTATTGTGTGTTTGTGTGTGTGTGTGTGCTGTCTGATTGAGTATGTGTATGTGTTATATGTCCTTGGTTGTTTTGACCTGAGCTGAGCAGAAGGATGGAGAGTTGAGTTGTACCACAGTCATTTACCAATATTCGTTAATTACTGGAATATGTTGATAAAAAAGGAGCCAGAAAAAACTGCATGGAGCCCTGGGCTTATTTTTGATGCCAAGGCTTCTCTGTGTATGATGGAATGAGTCAACCACACATTGTCTGTTTAAGAGTCCTTTCACACAGCCCCTTATAGATGCTCTGCGTCACCACAGGCACTCGAACAGAATTTATAACTCAGTCCGTTGTCCAGAAAAAGCATCGACGACAATTAAAATGTCCTGGTTTTGTCCTTTCAGGGTCTTGCAAAAAAAATACCCATATCCATATCTCAAGAAAGCAACAAGTTTTGCCTGGCTATTGTGGCCCGCCGTCTATTTTCATGCGGCCCCTAGCTGTCATTTTGATATGTATTAATTTTGTAACTTAAATTTAGCATGATCTGGTTGTGTACATTTACAGTTTCCATTAGATGCTTGAAAAAACCCTAAATATATCTGGTAACATCTCACAAAAATTTGGACTGTGCATAGGCCACTTTAAGAAAAAAAACGAAAAAAATAAACACATGAGTGGACAAAAGACTGAATTAAAGTTATGAAATGGTAAAGAAAAGACAACAGTTGATGCATAAAATGGTTCAGAATACAGGATCAGAAATAATTGGGGTTGAAAATGTTCTTATCACTGTCTGTTACATGAGTATGTGTGTGCTCATGTATGTGTGCATGCTCATGTGGGCGTGTGTTCTCATGTGGGTGTGTTTTCTAATGAGGGTGTGGGTGTGAGCGTGGAGCTTGATTACAGGATCTGCAGCACCTGTGTGGAGCTACCGGGCAGGAGTGTTAGCTGCTCAGCTTCTTTGTTCATTTGGTGTGTGGAAGATTCAGCTGCTGAGACCAGTCAGCCTTCTCAACTCTCTCCAACTTATCAGTGATTTTTGACTAAGCCTTGTGTGGCTGTGTGTGTGTGTTTAGAGCTGTGTTTTGTGTTGGTTAAAGGTAGACACCATAGACTGTATAATGAGTGGACATAACGACGTTCGGCTCAAACTGAAGCCTCCAGCAGATGCCCCGCCCCCTGGTGTCTGGCTGCAGTATAGGTCATAAGCCCCGCCTCCCCATATATTCCAGATATGAGCCGGGAAAACTTTAAAAAATTACGATACCTCGTAGAAACGTTTCTCTCATCCTTACGCTAAGGTAGTATGACAATGTCATCTGGCTGCATGGTGTTCGGGTGTTTTTTTTCTGAGAAGTTGGTTTCTCATTAGTTATTGGACGTTAAAAACCACGATATAAGTTTCGTTTTACGACAGTTGACAGCTGCCGTTCGTGAGTAGTTTTTACCGGGGATATAAGAAACTTCGGGAAAGAGAGCCAAAAGGAGACTAAACCTTCTGAAGAAGAAGAAATAAATATTTTTATTTCTCTTTTTTACTCTGCTCCACCGGAAATTCTCTACTGTGCAGACTCTGGCTGCACAATGGCGGCTAGAGAAACGGGGTTTTTTGGCTTCAAAAACGTAGAACGGTGACAGGCGGAAGCACGCTGTCCATTCCATATGCAGTCATTGGTAGACACTCAGTGGTGAGTGACATTCATTAGTCCTGTTTTCCTTTTGGGTTTCGTAAGACAGATTTATTTAAGACCGTGTTTTTTCCTCTTGTTTTATGAGGAGTATTTTCTGTTGGCAATTATTGACTTGAGTTATTCATTAAATACATTTAACTGACCATTTTCTCCTGCCTTATTCTTCTTTGACCATCTTTCCTGGGTTTAAAAGTTTATTTGTTCGGCCTGCATACCCCTAGTTATTACCAGGTCATAACACTGTCTCATAAACAAACGTGACAAATTCCAGATCCTGATTCTGCCATAAAAAACGACATGTTTTTCCCAGGTCAGGTTTTATCTCATAGGTCTGCGATAATAACACTAGCATGTTTGACTAAACTTGGAGACATTTTTTTGTTTGTTTGTTTTTTACAGAAACTACCAAAATGAGATAGTTTTCAAATTGAGCACTCATTTGTTACTGTCACTGTTAATAAACATGAACCGTCGGCCCTTGGTCATTCTCACAGTATGCGATACGGCCCTTTTGGAAAAAAGTTTGGACACCCCTGCTTTAGCTGATGGTGTTGAGACTCGTCACATTGCTTCTTGGGATAAGGATCTTGATATGCTGTTGAAGATAAACTGGCTTCGTGGAGCTTTTTGATAATGTATTGATTCCCACAGAAAACACACAGTGCCTCAGGAGGATCAGAAAACATGGAGTTAAATCCCAAAACAATGAATTCCTCCAGATACTGACAATGCTTACTTAAATCACTTTTTGTTTTCTTTGTCATACTTTCTTTCTCATCTACCTCATTTCTCCCAACTGATTCGTCTCATTTAAACCACCTCCACTGTAATCATCCTAGCAGCGCTATTGTCAGCATGCTAATATACGTGCTTGCTCACTGAACAATCAACGCCAGACAGTCAGACAGAGGCCATTCAGTTCAAGCAGTTTTGCAAATAATTTATTTTATGAATGGATAAGCTCATTGGGAAACAGCCTCCTATTTAATAGGGGTGGTACTTTTGATGTAAAAAGTCCAAAAATCTGCTCCACCTGACTCAGTTTGGAGCATGTGTGTTGTTTGGATCAAACACATGAACAAAACGAGGCGAAGGAGTGTAGCAGGACAGTTGTGGAGGGAGGTGTGTGTGTTTTGTGTCTTAATTCATTGTATTATATTGCACTGTATTGTATTGCTTGTTTTATATCTGTTTTAGTCATCTTTTAATGCACTTTTATTCTTGTAAGGTGACCTTGAGTGCCATGAAAGGTGCCCTTAAATAAAATGTATTATTATTATTATTATTATTATTATTATTATTAACCTAAAACTTTGACCACAATCTGTGGATTTGTGAACTGTTCCATCCCTACTATTTAATGTGACACTCATAACAATCAAATGCTGTTGATAAAGTTTATTTAGTTTTCTTTTTAATTTGTTGTGATGCAACTTTTTAAAACTTTTGTCTGTCCTGCAATACTCCCACTGATTATTCTGGTGATTAATTGAGTAATCCAATAAGATAAGTTGTACGCGTGGTCATTTTTTTCATTGCCAGTACGGTTTTTGGTCATGGTGCCTTCTCAGTCTAAAGGTCTGGACCTGCCCCTACACAGCAGCAAACAGACACAGAAAGGATTTAAAGCTGACAGGCTGTCAGGTTTGATCAACATAGGTTGCAGAAAAATACTCCCCCTTAATTTTACGAAAGATCGAGAGAAAACGTAGCCAAACTGAAATGTCTGTCCCAGAAAAACAGTAAAAAGGTGACTCACATAGGAGGTAGAGTAGGAATAAATAATTTATCATTAATTAGGAGGGAAAATTCATATTCATACCACACCAGGTTTGGAGATTTGGCAGGCAATATTTTCTGAGGGGGCATCAGCTTTCATGATGCCTTTTGCACCAGCTACAGTGAATGAATTAATGTGTAAAATCAGTAATGAGGGAGAAGTTCAGAGAATTAGCACTTCATGCTTAAGTTGTCACATTTAATTTTACAATCTTGTATTTAGAAGGAGATGATGCCTGGGGTAGAAGTAGCCTCTCTGCATGAAGTTAGTGTTGAATATGAAACTAGCTCCCACAGCTTAAATAGGTGAATATCAAACAGAAGGTGAAGGTTGTGGCCTACCTGTCGTTAAGGCAGCAGTAGATGATTGGGTTGTACATGGTGGAGCTCATAGCCAGCCACATGATTGCCAAGTAAATCTGCTGGATGAAGCTTTCGATGAACATGTCAGGGAAAAAGTGGTACAGCAGGAAGTAGACGTGGTAAGGTAACCAGCAGATCGCAAAAGTGCAAACCACGACGATCATCATTTTCACCACCTGTTGCAAAATAAAAAAAACATTACATCATTGTTATTATTATTTTATCATTACTGGTTAAAACAAATGAGAGCAGGCCAAAACACAGCAGCCATGTCCTGATGAGAGCTGCAGCTGACAGAGACACATGTGTGAAAGGATGAGTAAATTGATCACGACAGCTGGTAATCCATCAGATGCTGTCGAAACAGAGGTTACCTTGCGTTTGGCATTAAGCTGCTCCTTGTAGCGGTCAGAAGAGTCTCCAGGGATCTCACTGGCCCAGAGGGTCAATCCCACCACCAGATAGGCACAACCCATCACCAGCAGTGGGAGGAAGTAGATCAGGATGGCCACACTAACATAATACCTACGACAAGACACAGAGCCACTGTTTATGAAGCTGACATGTCCTGATTTAAAACAGGGGCTGAAGTGTCAGAATAACAGCAGCCTCTTCATTATTTGGGCGGCTGTGGATCATAGACAGAGGCTGTTTTCCAAACCACAAACTACATACTGCATGTGAGAGTAGAAGGTTGTACTATCTACTACTTTTACATGTAATATTTAATATGACCGTTTTGCTGGGTCTGTTTTGTAGTATACCACTCTGGATTTCTGTTCCGGAAAGTGGCACTAATGGATTTTTTTCCCCTAATGTTTAACTTTATCATAAATATAGAAAACAAACCATGGGTACATATTGGCATTGCAGTCATTAATATTCATGGAGATTACCAGAAACATTCTATATCATTCAGTGGTGAAATTACAGGAACAACACAATTAGATAAGTTAAATCAGAAATTAATGTTAAAAAATATGCATAATGTGTGTAATGTAAATATTTTTTTGAGGTTTTTTTTTTGGTCTTTTCATTATTTTCAGTGTTTTCAGACAACATTTTAAATTCTTTTTGACAAAAAAAAAAAAAAAATTCATGGAGAGATTTTGGGGTTTTCAGAATCAGAATCAGAATCGCCTTTATTGACAAGTATCTTCAAGAAGCATACAAGGAATTTGACTTCGGTTTAACTCTTTGTACAAAAAACAAGTAAGAATAAACATTAAATATCAAATATAAAAAAAAAACTTAATATATATTTAAGTCAAAAAGTGCAATGAAAATGTGCAACAGAGGATGTGCAAGAATGTGCATGAGACTTGACAGCGCGATGACAGGTGTTGTTTTTTTTTTTAGTTTTTTTTTTAACTGTTCATCAGTGTGACAGCCTGTGGTAAGAAACTGTTCACAAAATTTGTAAAGGTTTAGAAATGTATTACGGACAAATCACCATATTTAATGTTTAATCTTACACATTTATAGGAAATAAATCTTGAACTGACTGACTTTTTTTTTTTTTTACAGCTGATGGAAAAAATGCATCCATGTTACTCACTCAAAACAATGTGAATAAGTTGTTTATACAGCTTTTTATGAATTTTGTAGAAGTAAACACTGCTTTCATGATTAGAAGCAAGTAGATTTAGCTGTGTTTCTTTCGTGTCACTTCACTTCTATCTCACAGAGTGTCTTAGTGACATTAGTGTTGTTGTATTGTAGTTGTGCGTATTTATTCCAGTGGGTGATTATAATTCACCTAGCCCTGAGGTGCTCCCACATAGACAAACAGCATTACCACTGTGCATTGTGGGAAACAGTATGCCAGGTAGACTGGTCTATTGAATACTAGGAATTTTGCCATATCATTAAGACATCTGATGGTTTTTAGTATACTGCAGATCTCGCAAGTTTTCGCATACTGTGTACTGCACAGTGAATTTCTGCCAAATCAGTAGGAACTGTAAGTGTAGAAGGTGGTTTATAAAACAGCCAGAGTGAGGTGTCAGTCCACTGAAGATCCTGCAGTCTGCATGCATATGAACCACCAAATCTTTCTGCAACCATCAGTGTGTAAGTGTGTGGGGGAAGGTGGAGGTGATTAGTGGCTGAGAGCTCTTCAAGTGATCAGAGGCTGAGCCCATTTTTTAACCAAAGTAATGACAGTAGGTATTGACGTGTTTTTGTCTTTTTTGTATCCGTGACAAGGACGATACATTAATGAGTGAAAATCACATCAGCGATAACAAACGCTAGAAAGATGAGATGGAACTAAAGAGTAATGGTGGACCATCTCACGTAAAATCTTTGATAATTCTCCTGCTTTGTGTCTGATCTGTTAAATGGTGAGAAGTGCAGCCTGTGACCGCTGAAGGACGCAGAGTTAGCTTTGTCACTCATCTGCAACAGCTGTCCCAAGGGGAACAAACTGTCACTGCCAAAATGCATCTTTCTCATTTTCACTGATGAGTTTTTCTCATGCACGTCAGAGGCAATGTCACGCTACCCTGACAACTTTAACATCTCTTTGACAAAGCCTCCATTTCTCCCAGTCTGGGGAATTAACAGAAGGCATGTCAAGTTAGACGGTCCACAGATTTAATAAACCCTAAATGAGGGATGTCCAAACTACGGCCCAGGGGCCAATTGTGGCCCTCTGTCTATTTTCAAGCAGCCCCAAGCTCTCATCTTACAATGTGTTAGTTTTGTCACTTAAATTAATCATGTTCTAATTTTCTATATTTACATTTTCTGTCAAGTGCTTGAGATAATTCTTGAAATATCTGGTAGCGTCTCACAAAGATTTGGACTGTGCATAGGCAACTTTATAAAGCTAAAGCTCTGTACAATCTGCAAAAACTCAACAACTTTTACAGCTGACATTTAATTGCATATGGCATGATGCAAAATGTGTTTCATGAATTTAGAAAAATTAGAATTAAAAAAAAAGAAAAAAAAAGCACATAAGAGGACCAAAAAACGGAATAAAAGATATGTAATGGTCCAAAAATAAGACAAAAGTTGAAGCATAAAATGGTTCAGAATTCAGGATCAGAGATATTTGGGGTTTAAAATGTTTTTATAATTGTCATATAAACAAACTTGATAAAGTCCAGATCCTGATCCTGCCATAAAATTGTTACATATTTTTTCCAGGTTTGGTTTTATCACAAAGGTCTGCAATAATAGCACAAGCATGTTTGACGAATCCATTTTTTTTTAAATTATATTTTTTATTCTTTTTAAAGAAACTACTGAAAAAAAAAAGTTTTCCAGTCCCCAGCCCCTGGTCATTTTCACAGTTTCCAAAATGGCCCTTTTTTGCTAAAAAGTTTGGACACCCCTGTCCTAAATCATTGGAAAAAAAAGACAGTGCAGTTAAAGAAGAGGAATTCTGCTTTCACACATTTTAAACATGGATATAAAGTAAGAAATCTGGATTTTCAGACTACATTTGCAGATTTTTAAACCACTAGAAATCTCCGAATCTGTCTGCAAACTGATCAAAACGCTCTGTTCTGAAAACAGTATTACATTTTCACAAGACTTACTGAAATAATGAAGTCATTACGTATCAATCTCCTTACTGGTTCATGACACATTGGAGGTGTGGGCCTCAAACACCAAGGCCTACTCATATGTTGTTCTACAGGTGACTCTGAGGTTGAAAACTCTGACCTCCAGTATCAGAGCATTTAAGATACACATTGTTGGATGTTAAAATCAAAGTGTCTGTCAATGAAAAGGTAACGTTACGGCAAGCAGAAAGAAAAACCAGGCCTCCAGAGGGCTGACCAATCAGAGGAAAAGGGGGTTCAGGGAGGAGAAGCCTTAAAGAGACAGCAGCTAAAAGAAGTGTTTCAGTCAGAGGCTGAAGTCAGGATTTCCCAAAATACCAGTGAAGGATTTTTTTTTGAGACTTTAAGGGCGCTTGTCTCTGCAGGCACAGTAAAGCTCTGTCCTAAAAGTCCAATCCATCCTTTTTATAGTTCATATATACATACACAGTCATCCTTTCCAGTCATTTTGATTTATTATTTCTGCATTACATGGATGGATGGCTCCCAACAAATGAAAGAAAGCCTATTTGACTGATGGAACTTGGAAAAACAGAAGCAGTGCTAAGTCTGCTTAATGTGCACACTGAATCACACCACACAACTGTTGATAAATTATTCTCTCTCACCTGTGTATGTTTATAGACTGTGATTGTCTGTGACAGCTGCCTGTTCTCTTCTTCTGTGTAAAAAAAAACATGCTATAATTGTCTTTCTGTTTTAGATGATGTGTGTTTATATGTGAAGGAAATGCAAAGACGCGAAGCTAATATTTAATGCATGACACAAGAGAGGTGCCCGGCTCATTCTACGCTCCATGTTCATTTACAATGGACTGCATTGTCATTTATTTTATACCATGTGAACCATAAAGCTCAACTCATGTGAAAGATTAACGTGTTGGTACATGGAATCCTAATGAGTGTGTGTCTGCGCTTTTAAACGTGAGTGAGTGCAAGTATACATAATTAAAATCAATGTATGTGTGTGTGTGTGTGTGTGTGTGTGTGTGTGTGTGTGAGGAGGAGAACAGCTGCTTCCTTGACTCTTCCTCCCAGAGGATGAAAGGATGTCTCACTCTATTCTATCTCCCTGATAGTGACCACATGCTCCTGTCGAGGAAACATCAATTTAGTGAATCAGAGATCAGAGGAGGAAGTGTGCAGCCTGTGAGCTCCTCTGTGTTCTCTGAGTGCGTGACCAATTTTAAATACTTACTTTGATATTAAACCTTTCTCTGTGTGTGTGTTTGTCTTGTCTCTTCAGGAGGAAAGAGGAAAGCTGCTCTTGAATAGGAGGAGGGTCACATTAACTTGATTTATCAGTGACTTTCTTTTCGTCAGGCTCCTAGTTTTCTGTTAGATCAGATGGCAGAACAAGACTAAAACACAGGTAGAAGGAGAGGTTAGATCAGAGCTGTAACTGAAACCATCACTCAACAGTTTCTTTAATACAGTTGTGCCTAAAAGTTTACACCCCTTCCAACAGAATTTTCTGAATTTTTGGCCTTTTCTCAGAAAATATGAATGGTAACACAAAAACCTTTCTGTCACTCATGGTTAGAGGTTGGGTGAAGACATTTATTAACAAACAACTGTGTTTACTCTTTTTAAATCATAACAACAGAAAATTCAAAAATGATCCTGTTCATTTTTTTATACACACACACTGATTACAAGCAAACAGATCACAGGTGAGGATGGTTACCTTTAGTAGACATTCAAACACATTTGTGTTCACTTTTGTGCATTTATCAGGACAAAACCACTAGAGTTGTGTAAACTTCTTAACAGGGTCATTTTAAAGTTTCTGTTGTCGTTATGATTTAAAAGAGTAAACTATTTTTTTTTTCAATAAATCTTCACCCAAGGAAAGGCTATAAACTCAGAAATTCTGCTGAGGGGTGTAAACTTTTGGGCACGACAGTATATTGATGTATAAAAGTCAATAGCGCTCTATTATTAGCTGTTAGTAGCTTTATCGTTACAACGAGCGACTTTAAAATTGAAACCAAAAATTGGAAACATAGCTGACATTTACATGGAGTATCAAAGCATTGGATATCTAATAAAAATAGGAGCGTCGTCCCTGTGAGTATAAAGAATTATACTTAATTACTGTGATTTGTGTGTTTCTTTTTGCCCCTGCCCAGGGGTATTATAAACAGACGCACTGTATCTCGGGAAATTTCTCATACTCCCCTTCACCCCTGTTGTCATTATGATTTAAAAAATTTTTAAAAAAAATTTCAATAAAGGTCTTCACCCAACCACTAACCATCAGTGATAGAAAGGATTTTGTCTTTTCATTTATTTTTTCTTAGAAAAGCCCAAAAAATCAGAAAATCTGCTGGGAGGCGTAAACTTTTGGGCACAACTGTATTTTCAATCTTTAAACAATTCTGTGTTTAAATATGTGTGTACTGCATGTATAAATGATTAATTTTGTTTATTTTTTTTCACCTTTTCTGCCTTTGCTTCACTGTCTCTTGAATTTTGTCCACTTAAACAGTTCCAAACAAACCATCATTCAAAGAATAAAGCTGTCTTTGTTCGTGCTTGTTGATATGTTTAGGGTTGGTCTGCCAAAGTCTGTCTAGATCTACAACCCGAGCGGCACAGTGGTGTTTTCTCTTTAACAATAACATGACCTGTTATTAAGAAAAAACAGACTGCTGTCATGACATGACTTATGAGATAAAGTACCCAACACACATGCATTATAGCTTCCACCGTTCGTCGTAATACTGCCTACTTTACTCACTAGCTCCTGACCTTTAACCCCTCAGGCGCCACAGTTCTTTCAATACAATCTTCTGTTTTGAAAATCATGATTTCATAAGGATGTAGTTTGAATAATGGTTAGAGATGAAGGCATACTGTCAATGAGAAAAATCTTCAGTATGACCCAAAGTTTGTGATGGGAGGAAATTCACTCATCTAATTTGCATATTATGACATCGCCAGGAGGCAGCCATATCAGATTTCATAACTTTACAGATGTTTGTTCATCCCTGCCACACCCACCCCGGACGAGGTGAAGCAAAGCTTTGGTTTCAGTATGTTATGTGGATCGTCATGAACGTACTGCTGCGTACAGAAGCAGCATCCCTTCTGTCTCACCGGACGACTAAACATCTTCATGAGAGTGTGAATATTCCACTTCAGAATCTGAGTCCGCTATAACTTGACAAAGTACTTCATCAACAGACCTCTCGCTACAATTTACTTTCTTCCTCTTTGTTATGCTTCTGTAGTCACCTTGGCTGAAGGACGGTATCAAACTGAATAGAAACACACCCACAAATATTGTTCAGATTGAAGTTACAGATGTCTACCATCTCCTGGTGTAAAGTACTAACTACATGAAGCACCACATTTGCAGCTTTGGCTTGTTAAATTCAGCAATGTTTCTTGTCACAATTTTGCAACTTTGGCACTTAAAGGGTTATGTCCTCAGTAATATAGATTCTTAAATAAATCTTTTAACTTTTTTTTCTGATAGAATCCTTACAGAATATTTAATAGTTTCTTCATTTTTAGTTTATTTTCAGTTTGCTCCATTGCAGTTTTAAGAATAAATCACCTTTAAATCACAAACTGATCTCAAACCTGACGATTTATCTAAGGTACTTAAAGAGTCCTTTTAACCAGGCTAAGTTATTCTGTATTCGTTTGATTCAGTTGGTGTTTATACCTGTACCGTGTTTTTACTTAATACACTTGGGAAGGCATCAGCCGCAGATTCAGCTACAGAGCTGCTGGATCGACCTCCATTTCTAATTCAAGTCTTTCATTAGCACTAGACTGAATGTGAAGTTTAACTTTTCCAAAGCCTTTTTAAGCCTTTCTTTTCAGCTTTCAAAGAACTGTAAAACCATTGATTTCCCCATAACACAACTCTGTCCTTGATGATTCTAAATTGCCCGTAGGTGTGTGTGTGTATGTGTGTGTGAAAGGTTGTCTGTCTCTGTGTGTCAGCGCTGTGATTGACCGACGAAAGTAAATGAATGAATGAATGAATACCTCTTTCCTGTTATTGATTGGTTGTTTGTGAAAGAAAAGATCATCTGGGTGAACTAACTGACCTGCATCACTTGCAGAAAAGAGCTCATTTCTCAGCTTCAGTTGTTCCCTCCTCTCTCCTGTTTCCCGTCTCTCTCTCTCTCTCTCTCTAAACAGTAGGAGTTGGAATACTTCTCTGTCTCTTTCATGACAGTGATACGCACTGACTGAACCAACAGCCTTGTGTCGCTCAAGCCTGTCCCTATACCTCCTTCTCATGTCATGCAAATATTTTGTTTAACATTTAGTTGTTGTGAAAATGTTTGTGCTTTTTATAGCTGTCAGTTTGCAAATGGATTTTATACCCAGCTTAATGTCAGTCAGATGACGGTTTTAATACCCACCAACATCCGTCTCGATTTAATGGCGTTTAAGACAGTACAGTGTGTGTGTGTGTGTATGACTGAGGCTGGTGACAAATAGTCTTGCACGTTCACTTTCAGTCAGTCAGTCATTCAGTGAACGTACTCAGCAGCAGCTCTAAGCTCCTGAGAGAGTGATTCGTGTATCAAATGCACTCAACAAAACGGTCACGGAAAATGTATTTGATTGTTTCACCACTTTTCAGTTTGTAAATTATAGCTCTATACCACAAAAAATCTCAGCTCATTGGCTTATTATTCACCGCCGGCCTTTCTCGTTACAGTAATAAGCAGGTTGAAATGTTCAGCTGTGTTTCAGCCTGTTACATTCTGATTCACAGGCAGAGAAGTGCTGAACAAATCTCTTTAAACAAATCACTTTACTGAACTGATACGACTGATTCAGTACCCTGAAGAAAGATGCTTTTCTCATCACTTCTCTCTGGACCCTGCTCAAAATGTCAAACCAAGAGTTGATTTTGAAAAACCAAATCTCATTCTGGGACACCACTGACTTCATCCAGGGTTTAAGAATGTAGTTTCAAAGGCGCTGAGAGGACTATCCAGAAAAGCCAGTGTTTATATGGACTCTATCTCCCATGAGCACTTGCACCCACAGTCGTGAAGATATGACTTGGAGTGTTGATGTTCCTTTTAACTCTACTTTTTTATTTTCAAGACAGCTTCTCCCGGGACGCAAAGTGACAACGTACTTGTTTATTTGTGCAGATGATAATTTAGTTTTTTGCCAAATCAGCCAATAAATACCTTCATATGTAGACAGTAAGCTGAGTATAGAGAAGATAAAGTAGTTTGTGGAATGAATTTGTTCCCTCTTCTGGTCTATAAATAAATCACATCTACCCTCTGGGTCTGTGGCAAATTTACCTTAATGTCAACTGCTAATAAATTAAAGGGTTTATTGTGAGAAATAACATCCCAACAGAAAGTGTTAATGTTACACCAATAACTATGGCTGATATGGAAGGATATTGACCAATTAAGGAAATTAATTTTCGGGTTCTTACAAGATCGAGAGCGTAATTTTTATGGTGGAGCCCAAAACCAAAATGTTAAAATACTGTTTTTGTACATAAAGCTATTGTTAGAAAAGTGACAACAATCAAAGTTTGTAAACTCAGTTTGTAGTTTAGTGTCCAGAAGATGAGCAGACTCTGTCCAGTGTTACTCACAGCCCAGTGCTCTGAGACATGTCTGTAATGTCAGTCAATCCTGGTTACGTCCTACCAGTGCTTATCTACCAACTCCAACCTCATAAAGCAGAGCAAACGTAACCTGGCTCTTCACTTTACTGATAGACTCTCAGGTTTGAACAGATCACTGCAGAATAACTGCTGCATGTGGATTAGCCTGTGCTCTATCACTGTCCTGTTTAGCTATCTTCTGCTCTGACCTCCTTTTTCTGTCAGACAGTCCAGCTCCAGTGAACGGAGCCCCTAAAGGAACAAGAAATAGTAAAAAAATAATAATAGTTTCTCGTGCGCACCTAAAACTTTCACGTGCTCACCCGAAACTTTTACGTGCGCACCAGAAATGCTTCAGATGCACACCTGACAGTTTTCTTCTCTACAAAATGACAGTACAAGAGTTAGTGCGTGCGTATCATCACCTGTACCACCACGTCTGTTTCGACGTAGAGGATTCACCGCTTTGGATCGTGTGTTTGATTTTTTTGTAGAGGGACAGCTTCAAACATCTGGCCAGCTCTGTGGCTATCGTTGGAAGTACACAAAATGTCACCTAAAACTTTTAGGTGAGCACCAGAAAAGGTTTCAGGTGAGCACGTGAAAGTTTCAGGTGAGCACGTAAAAGTTTCAAGTGCGTGCATGAAATTATTATTAGTATTATTATTTAACCTTTTCTTGTCTCTTTCGGGGCCCCGTACCAGTGTCCAACATTAAAACAAGAAAAATCCAAGAAATGCTTTTCAAAATACATCTTTTTCCTCACTGCTAAAGTTTGTTGGCTGGTGCAGTGTTAACACAAGAACTTCTATGTGCCGTGAATCAATCTGGTCGACAGATGGATGACAGGAAACCTGAGAAATAGTGTTAGAAATCACCTTTTCCATGTTGATGATCTCATATTAGATAGTGGTTTAAGATGAGGCACTAAAAAAGTCCTCACAGGGACTTTAACTACAGCCTCAACCTGATTTTAGCGCACAGCCTTCAAACCAAAAACGTAACAGTTCTCACAATAACCCATTTTAAAGAACCACTTATTTTTTTATTTCCTCCCACCAGAATTTCTTTCCCTTAAAAAGTGTTTTACTGAAAGTTTGTCTCATTGACCATATTTGATGCAGCAGCTGCTTTCTCCAAACACAGCAAGAAGTTATAACAAATAAAGTCCCTGTTGTCATCCGGTGATTACTGTGGATTCGATTTCTCCTTCCTAAAGAGATGATTATCGGAAGATGGAGGCTATCTCTGTGGTCTAACGCTGAAACTGCAGGACTGTAAGTAATGTCAGGGGATCTAAAAAAAAAATGGCTTTCCTCCAAAACGGATAAGACTCTTTTACTTTGGCAGATAGTCTCCATAAATATACGACCCCACAGTTTGCATGAGCTGCCCCTTTAATTGGAGGGCTATTTATTAGAATGAGATACTCTGATGGCTCCCAGCTGTTAAGACTTTATGGGGCTTTTTAGTGATCAAACCAGAGAGATTTAGAGACCGATGGAGCCACAGTTACTGCTGAGTGCTGACAGGTGCTCTGCTCATGGTGAACAAGGTGAAGGATAAGATGAGTTTAGTATGTTGGGTCTTTTTAAGCACTAAAGTGAATAGTGTGCTTAATGTAAAACCTTGAGATAACATTTATTAAGATTTAGTGTTTGTGTTAGTGTGTAGAGAGATTTTTTAAAGCAGTGTGTAGTCAGCCCAAAATGTCGGAGTCAAGTTACAGAGTCTGTCAGAGCCAAAATGTGGATTATAGTCATTTCTGAATCTAACGCGTTTGAGGTCAACTCCTCTGGCTTTCAATGGATCCATGCTGTCATCCTCAGGCCTGATGTGGTTGCTGAAAGTGGACCCTGTCTGCAGACTTCAGCCTCTTTCTTCCCTTAGAACAGACTAGAAGCAGACGTGCAGAAGAAACCAGCGTTCAGCCACTTCTTCTCTTCATAAAGAGTTAATCAGTTTTAAGAGCTGATGAAGTCGTTCAGTCATTCCAGTCAGCTGATGTCGTAATAAATCAATTAAACTCCTACTTTTAAATGTGATTTTTATGACTGAGGTATGACATAACCATTAAAATGCCTCACATACCTGAAATACTGCCATCATTGGCTGCTGCTAATGTCACTGAGATGGTGAGAGCTTACAAGAGCCCTGCAATAAAACTTTATTTCAACATTTTATGTTTGCGATTCATAGGTGATCTACAGGGTAACTCTGAAGCAATACTTGGTTTCGGTCAGATGAATTATGCTTTCAGCTTTTCCTTTCATCACTTTGAAGCAGCATTTGTCTTACAGTCTGTCTTTTTAACTCTCTTGATATTCTTTTTTAATTGTGATTTACATATAAAACTTCATTATATTCTATCAACATAATTGTTTTTACATTTGCATTTTTTAATTTCACTTTTTTCCTTCAACCAAATAACCAACTCTTACATTGAAATAAGGGGTATCATGCTTTCTTTTAACTCTTTATTGTCCCTCTAGTTCTCTTTTAAGGGACTTAGAGGACTTTCTCATTGATCTTAAAAAAGTGTGATATTTTGATATATGCCTGATCATAATCTCCAACTTAAAATGAGATGATCAGTGTAATAGTAGGTTTTGGATACTAATTCCTAGCTTCTCGATCAGGTCAGACTGGACCGGGATGATTTGGGACAAGTCAAATTCCCTCTGACATTCCTACACCAGCTGACGAAGTAAATTGTGAATTATTCATAGGTAATGATGGGAACAGGAGCTGGACTGTCGACAGAAAAGGGACAGAAGCAGAAGAAAATTAAACAGGACAGTGATAGAGCATGGGCTAAAGGCTAAAACACATATTAAACTATCTGAACTAATGTTCATTCCAACCCACATCCAGCTGTTATTCTGTAGTGATCTGTTCAAACCTGAGAGTCTATCAATAAAATGAAGAGCCAGGTTAAATTTGCTCTGCTTGGTGAGGTTAGAGTTGATAGATGAGCACTGGTAGGACATTACCATGATTTACTTATGTTACATTATTCTGCTATGTCTCAGAGCACTGGGCTTGGAGTAGCGCTCAATGTAGTCAGCTACTAAACTATGGCACAGAGTTTGCTTGTTGTCATGTTTCAAACAACAGCACTACATTATTGTTGATACATGTATTACCTCTTCACATTGTATCTAGTGAAAAGTTATCTTGAACAAAGAAAATCCATGTTAAAAGGAAGATCTGATTTTCACACATCTCTCAAAGTATATACACGCAATTTCATCTAGCCAGTTTGTGTGAGTCTTATTGTAGAAGGACCTGCAACCCACTTCAAACTGATTCCACTTACAGTCTGTTTTGTGACTTCTCATGATCACAAAAAAAACACCTACTTTTCTCTCACTGGTGTTTCAGAAGTCCCCTACTTCAGCCAATGCTTTGTTCCAGTTGCTTTTCCTTCATTGCTCCACCCCTCATCACAGTATACCAAAGCAAATTCCTTGTATGTTTATTCCTTGTACGTTCATACCTGGCCATTAAAGTTGATTCTCATTCTCATTCTCATTCTGATCCTTTCTGCTGTGGCAAAGCTATGGGTCGACCTTGGTGTTTGAGCCCCTACCCCTAACCATGTTACAAAGCAGTTGGGTGAACCTTAAGAAAAGACCTCATCATCTCAACAACTCTGGATGTATGGAGATCTCGAATAATCTTTTCTAGAACAGTATTTTGATCAGTTTTACGGACAGATTCTTGGATTTCTGCAAAAAAATGAACATGTAGAGGTTTGAAAATCTAACACTTAAGGTTAATAAGACAAATGTAGTGAGATCAGCGTCCAGCTCCTAGGCCTGTTTTATGTGTCTGACAGGTGAAAGCCTGTTCAACTCCAAAGACTTCAGCAGGTTCACAGAGGCTGATGCTCTCAGCCTCACTGTGAAGAGCTTTTTGTCCTCATCTCACGGTGCTACATGCTAGAGAGCTGATAATCCAGATTGAAGCAGGAGAGACACAAGTAAACGTTAGGAGAGATAATCTCTGTGTTACACTGTGACAAATACATCTTAAAGATGCTGCTTTGGTTAGGATATTGGAAGAAAATTAAATCGTGTGACAAATCAATACGACTAAAACGGCTTAAACATCTAATTATGCTCAGCACTGGACCCTGATTCCTTTATGAACAAAAGCTTAAGTTCCCTTGATTTTCATTGTAACCAAGAAACCTTAAAATATGGAGTCTATGCAGAAGTGATAAAACCTTCAGGTCGTCTTCAGGGTCCACTTCAGGCTGCCTGCAGGAGCATAGGAAACCACACACTCACACTCTAACACACACACTTTAAAAATACAGCCTGATTTAGAAAACAGTTTTGGTCTTTATAGTTTGCTCCTGTGTTGGAAAAACTTCACAGGGGGATTATTTTTGTTACGTTGTGGCAGGACAAGGCCAACAAGTCTGTTCTTCTGGAAAACCAGGTACCTGGCAAAACAAACATGTTCAATAAGAAAGGGATTTGCCAACATGGTAAAGTTTTAATTTACAGGACAGAAGTTAGACAGATATTGTGATATTTTTAAGTTTACTGCTTCACTCTGTTCAACTGCAATCTCCCTGGTTCTTCCGGAAACGATGATAACAGACACTCACCTTCTGCTTCTGTCTTTCTTCATGAACACACCGTGTGTTTGCAAAGAGTCTCAATCATGTTGATATCTGTTAATTATTTGTAATCATCTATGATATTTCCTGTTAGTGATTCTTCATACATCAGGTCAGACTTTTTAAGACTTGCTCCTGCACAGAGGTACTATCATTTAAGTCTCCCTCCGCAACTATCAATATTGATAATATAACAGGATATGTACTGAATCTTTAACATGCTGCACCCCTCCAAACTGCACCCAGAGAGAGAGTGAGAGCACACAGGCTGGGCAGATGCACAGTGGCTTACAGAGTTTGTCCTCCTCCTGCCTTTTGCCTTTTTGTAGGCTTTAATAATCTTCTTCCAGAGATGTGAATCAATGAAAAGTAACGTTAAAAGACATTTCTAGAACAAGCACGGTGCAATTTATGAAGATGACCCACCTCGGAAAGAGAAAAAGGGCAATTTATGCAGGAAGCAAAGCAAACTTTATGCAACTGATTTAAACTACCACTGTTTTAAGTTTTATGGCAGCTCATGAAATCATACCCTTTTCGGTGGAAGACGTGAAATAAACAATAAGATGGGTGATCGGAGGATCAAACTTGGATCTCAAAAACAAACAATCAGCCCGTTCTGACTGAAGACAAAGCTGAAAGCACAGATCTGGAAGTCAATGTGTTTGACCCTGAAAGAGCTAAACAAAGCACCTCATGTGATATTACCTATAAGCAAAGTGTCAGATTGTCCAAATCCCTGCTCCTTCTCTCTGAATTGCTCGACCACTCACACTGCACATCACCCTGCCCGACCCTGATAACAGCAGGTGAGATGATAGAGCACTTATAGGGTGTTTTAACTGTGTGAGTTGTTGCACGTAATGTGGTCAAATATATAATAATGCTCATTTAGTTCTATTGGTGATGTGATTGGATGTAGACAGGATACAGACAGCCCTATCATGGAGACTCTGATATAAGTTGTAACTAACATTATAACCATCATACAGCCATAACATCAGAAGATCCTCAGAGACAGAGCCTCAAGGGTTTTTTATGACTATAAAGCTGTGTGAAAAGTAACACCTAAGAGCAAAGTCTGTCTTCATGTTGCCGAAAAAAGCAGACGGAAAAATGTGTTTCAGTCAGAGGCTGAAATCTGCTGAACGGAGGCTTTTCATAGACGCCTGTATTAGAAAGATGGGGAGTTTTTTTGAGCTGCAAATCAAGCCAAGCTACACTCAGTGTCCCAGGCTGACATAAGGACACAGTGAAGATGAGTTTAATAAATCTCCTTTAGAACAGGTCGTACGAAG